>JAOVVB010235446.1:5000-23292 GCA_028570985.1 Heterobranchus longifilis | reverse complement strand
TCCAACGATTAATGCACCCCTTTCCTTTACGGCGGTGCAGAGTTACTGACTGGAATATGTTGAATATATGTTTAGGAGTTTTCAGTAGGTTGTGGCAGTGTACTACAACATAATTGATCTGATTTATTTCGGTCAAATTTATTATTATTTTAAGTTCAATAATGCATGAGTAATCGTGTTGAATAATCGTGATCTCAATATTGACCAAAATAATCGTGATTATGATTTCTGCCTCACCTGTATCTCCAGCAGGATGTGGTGGCAACATGGTAAAAATACTGTTAATACAATAATATCCAGAAGACCTCCTTCCAGTATAAACATCCTCCATGATATTTGTTGAGGTCATGAAAAATCACGACAGCTTCTCTATTTCACGTTGCAACCAGTTTAACAGTAATTATTCCGTCTGACTTGTTTGATTTGAAAATGTTTACGTGAACTAGTAATTCCCCAGAAAAAGAGGAAAGTCTGAAAAAAACATTTCTATAATTAGAATTTTTGTGTAGTAGAAATGTTTTTTTTGTTGCTTTCCTACCCCTTTAATCATCTTTTGAACGCCTCATATTTAACCACCATATTTGGATCTGTCAGATTTACAGTATATTGTTTATTTAGACATCTTAAAAAAAGAATTACAAATGTGAACACACAAACTGATTGATAGATAGATGATAAAAGTAAATAGGATTGTATTGCTCAGACCTAATGGCATGTATTCCAAGTCATGGTGTGTTGCATTTTTCTAACCAACATCTAAAACAGCAGCAGACACAGAAACTTTACAGTTTGTCTTGTCATGTGACTCACCAGCTCGGAGACTCTTTGTCGTTCTCCTGATCGACCGCAGAGATGGACGACACCTGGCAGGCTGCTGCAGCGAGCTGAGGGTTTGGCACAGGTAACACTTCATTGTTTTGAGAAAACTCCCCCGATGGCTCGGCTTCAGCGTTTTCAATAGTGATTATGGAGCCTGCTTCTTCATCTTTATCATGAGTAGTGTCCAGTGTAATGTGCTCTCTTGTTGTGTTTGTCCCAGTATGGTTTTCAGGGCAAGCTGCTGTTAGAGAGCTGCTGTCAGGGATTTTGTCCTGCGCTGAGTCTGGATTTTCTTCTTCTGGTGCCTCATTTGTTGCTGTAAAAACCTCCCAATCAGCTGTGGCATGTTCTTTCTGCAGAGAGTTTAAAGTGCATTGCAGGACTTCAGCTTGTCTGCTGTCTGCAGGACGGTCCTTCATATCTTCATCTTGTGCTCTGGTGGAGTTTTCTTTGAGTTCAGACTCCTTGCTGGGAGAAGGCGTTGCTGCTTGTATGACCTCCTTCTGCAAGGGTCCATTCTCCTGAATGTTATTGGGCTCTGTCTCTGCAACCTCAGGACTCTGCTTCAGCTGCAAAGCCTCCTCCACTTTTATATTGGCTTTATCAGGTATTTTCCTGAGTGATATAACACAGAGAGGATGAGCAATGTCATATCATACAACAAAAACATCCCTCACACCCTAGATTAAAACCCTAACTCTAATTTTGAGTAATAGTCTTTTCATGAACAGGAAACCAGAGTAGACATGTGATCACAGATAACATTTTGCAGCAAGATATTTCAAGATTATTTCTGCAATGTAGGCAGGGAGGAAGTAGGAAATGTATAATCAAAACAGTCATCTTAATGTAGTATTTCTGCACTAACCACTAGCGTATGAAATGACAAAGAAACCCTTTAAGAATTGGAGCCTTATTTATGACCTCACCAGCCTGATGTTACTCTGTGATTGGGTCACATAATACACCCTACGCAAACCTTAGTGGCAAAATCTAAATGTTTTTTTTTTTGTTTCCAGCAGCAGGTCACATCTTTAAGGAAATTTCATGACCTCAAATTTAACTTTCTGCCTGGAAAGAAAATGTTTGACGGAGTAAAAACCAACGTTTACAGACAGAAGATGCTAATAAAATACAATACATCTTTGTATCGTCCATGTTGTTTCCACATTATGACTTAAAGCTCATGAACGCGCCGAAGTCGGAAAAACGACTTCCCAACTCAGGAAATGGGACCATCCGAGGAGCATGTGAATGCATCATTGGCCTTGGCGGAGGTCTGCGCTCTCTGAGTGCCATTCTAGTTCTGAATTTGTTGCCTGCTGTCTGTGAGCCACATTGTCCCCCTGGGACATTAAAGGTTTACTCTACTCTCTACATCTGTGGGATCATGAAAATACCTTTCAGGATGTAATGCTGCTGAATTACAGGTATACAAATAACTCTTTGCTTTTTGCCCTGAAGTTTGCATCAAGAAATATTATGTCACCAGATCATGTAGAGACATACACAGTGCCGAGGTAAAAAGAAATTAGGCTGGAGGTCACCACATGCCAAACTCCAAAAAAGGGAACTATTACTGCAATGGTTATCTCACCTGATGTCATCATCTCCATCAGGACCACAGGTGCCCACCACAACTGGTTCACCTGTGCGCACCGTGGCCTTCGAGTCATCTTTCAGCAGACCACTTCTTTCCTCCGCACTGCCACAGGGACTCTCATTGCGACAGCAACTGTTCCCCATCTGCTCGCTCCCTCTGCTTGGGAGGTCAGAGAGGTCGTAGTTTGAACGGTGACCTCCGGTCCAAAACAGCCGCAAGCGACTGGATGAGTCGCTGAAGCCTGAAGATTTCAGGAGTCCATGATGACGAGGGTCAAGCTGCTGCTAAAGCCAGAAAGCAACCATGTTCATGTCTTGTTATAAAGTTGAATGATTAAATGATCCTTTATGTGTTGAGAAAATTATCCTACTTCTTATATAAAATATACTATTTTAAAACCCTCTTGGGTCAGCTTGAAAAGGCATCATCACAAAGATGACAACAGAGCTGTTTTTACGAGCTCATGAAAGTTGACTTTTTAGAGATACATGTGGTTCTCACAGGACAGCCATGCTACAAACATATGATGATCTAAGGAGTTAAAAATGAGCACAACCTTAAACATCTACAGCAGTAAAATGCAACATACACATTAATGCAGCAGTAATATTAATAAAAAAAAATAGCATATATAATAGTAAAACTGACAACATTTTATTGCACAATAACTAGGCCTAATCTTACTTTTCATACTTTGAGCACATTTAGCTGATAATAGGTACTACTTAGTAAGGTTTTAAATACATGACTTTTACTTATATGAAGTATTTCCAGTGTGGTATTAATACTTTTTCTAAAGTAAAGGATATGAATACTTCTTCCACCACTAGTAACAGGTGCTGCAATAAATCATGTGACCCATCAGATTCTGTAACCTGATTAGGGATTTTAGCTATGTGTTCCCAGGATCAGAACCAAGCAGGGTGAAGCAGCATTTAGTTTCTCTGCTCCCCACCTGTGGAACAAACTCCCTGAAAACCTGAGGTGTGCACAAACTCTCAGCTCATTTAAATCAGGGCTGAAAACATTATTGTTTACTGCAGCTTTTCCGTAAATTTAAAACCTAGCTTATTATTGCTCTTAAATTGCACTTTTATTGTTCCTATTCTATTGTCTTCTATGCTTTTCCAATGTTTTTAATGTAAAGCTTAAATTTTAATGTCTTTGCCTGTAATGTATTTCTCTGTTCTGTAAAGCACTTTGAATTGTCTTGTGTATGAATGGTGCTATACAAATAAATTTGCCTTGCCTTGCCTTATGTCGCCACTGCAAATGTTTTTATTTTTTAATCACATACAGTATTATGACAGAGGCTACCAGAGGGTGATAGCAGTGAGTAATCTCTCAGTATCTAAATAGTAGGTGGTCACAATATTTGGTTAACAGCTATCTAAATACTAAGAGGGCACACTTTTTGCTAACACCTATCGATATACAGTAGTGATTACAGTATTAAAAACACGTTTGCAGTGGCATTATAGCTGACATTGTTGTAACGCTAACACCTGCTACTACATAGTAAACAGTGAACACTTAATGTAAAATTAGCTTAAATCATTGCTACACCCCATTATTGCCAATACAAGGAAGTAACGACAATGGCAGCACATTTCACACTGCACATTCAGCTGTCACTCGCATTATTAATAATGATTTTTTTTAAAAACATACCTCGGTTGGGTTTATTGAGAGACAAACTCCGAAAGCTTGCAACCATGCAGCTCAGATTCCTGTTTCACTTTTGGTTAGCTGGAAAACAAGTTAGCTAGCCAGCTAGCTTAGGTAAACTTAAAATATAAACATGCGCTACTATATACCGATCGCCGCTCATGAGAATCACTGCTGCCACGCTGGTTACCTTCTATAATCACTAGACCATTATCGTTTAATACGCTACATTTCATAAATAGCGTGTATTTACTGTATTTTATGCGGAACATCTGTTGGTACGGACCCTTAGCATAGCCGGAGCAGCAGGTCACGGCTCGGTCCGAGCGCATGACGTCATACTCGTGTGCGCCGAGGCTGCGTTCAGGCGCTCCTCGGAAAACTCGTGATTATTGTGGTGCATTCACGTGCTCCTCTCGGATCGTCCCGTTTCCCGAGTTGGGAGAAAGTTGTTCATGTTCCTCAAGACGTTGTGTTGTATTATATTGCTCAGGGAGTTTAAACAACACGTTAATAGCCGTTTCCAGTATCTATTTCGTTTGAACCTTTATATTAGTACTTGTTTCCACACCTGCACATTCCCTAAAACCACTAAAATATTGCTTTACCTGACTTGTTATCAGGGTTAATGATAATAAATCACTTTTCTAACTAATCTAGGTCACTCTTTGTGCACAGCAATGAACAGTTACAAATACCATATTACAAATTACATGTGAGCAAATTAAAAAAAAAAGGTAATGGGGATAGTCAGTTGCAGCCCTACAAAATGTAAATTAGGTATTATTATTATTATTGGCAAGGAAGTTATGTGGTTCAAATTTGTCAAATATTTGGGAAGAAAATCCCTAACCTCTCTGGAGTATCCATTTCCCTGCATGCTCGCTCCCTGCTCCGACACAGCTGATTCAAATGATCAACTCCTCCTGAAGCTGCTTGATAACGAGTTGATTTAAATCAGCAGGGAGAGATCTAAAACATGCAGAGGTTTGAGAAACTGCATTACAGTATAGGTAGAGTAATACAAACAGGTATTGTTATTATTAAATGACAACACAACAATAATTTAATATTAGAGATATTATTTGAGAGTTATGAAGAAAAGAAACCAGCAAACAAATGGGTTTTTTTTGCAAAACTGTTCAGAAATCCAATAAGTATCATGGTAATAAATATTGATACCCAGTATTGTGGCAGGGTTTTTACATTTTGGCATTAACCTCAAGTCTCTCTGGAGCTCCCATGACCGTTAATGTACCTGAAGACTGTTGCACCCCATCACGAGACATTTTTTGACACAAACTGTGACAGTATAAGATATCTGCGTTTCCCTATCAGTGGGTTTCTTGTTAAACGCTGCCAGTCTGACAATAGGAAATACAAGTGTGCTTTTGTGTGGCAATGCTTTAATTTATGTGAATTTAAAAAGGAGGCATGTCAAAACATGTCAGAGATATTAAAACAAATTAATAGTAACTCTTCATTACAAAAATGTTATGTGGCCATGTGATAAATAAGGGGCAATGTTTTTTTTCTTAATTTAGATGTCAACAAAATAGGTGAGAGAACAGAAATGCATTAAAATATAGCAAATCCATTTTTATTTTCAAACATTCTTCAACCATTTTATACAAATTACGAATGCAAAATTCTTTACATTATATACATCAAAAGCACTTCATTGCCGTGTGTAAGAAGTTTACACCAAAACCTGATTTGTTTCATAGTTCATGTGTTCATCAAAGTATTGACCAAAATAGGGCTGGGCAATATGGCCAGAATCTCAATACTCACTCAAATCTCGATAACGTTATAGCATGTTTTCTGGTAATTCAATAAATAGTCTAAATAAAATAAAACCACATGGTAAAGCCTATTTTGGTATACTCCATGTTAGCAAAACAGCGGCTCTATTCACTCCAGCTTCACTCCCACATGCAAGGATCAGAATGTAAAGAGTCGTCAAATTACGTAAATATTGATAGAAACGGTATAGGGTGCCCCAATATGTAGTTCTAAATCCTGGAAATTAGTTAGCATTTTAGCACTTCTGGTTCCCTCGCCTTGAAGTCAATGATTTTTTTATGTGTTTTTGTTTGGACATCTGAAATAAGGTATGTGGTTTTGTTCTACAACATAAAATACATCGGTAAATCCCCCACGGGTGATTTTTTACGTGTTTAAAAAGGCGGTTGCTAACAAGTGGCTAAATGACACTACAGAGGTTGTCGAGGATGACGTTTTATGTCCTCCACCATTGGGTAGTTTGTTTATAGCCTAACAATATCTTTTTACTTCTGCAGATTTCATTTACACTTCAAAAATCATAAAAGTGGTGTTCATATGGAGAGATAATCTTGCCAGTCAAAATGTGTCATAAACTTTTGTTCGCCACAGAGGTTATTTTCTGCAGTGATCCAAAATCCAATGGAAAATTCTCACAGACTTTTTGTCGAGGGAACCAGGGCGATGCTAACTTCCTGGTTCACCTACACAAATACTTCATCCCTGGGGCTCCCTATAGAAAAATATATACGATAGACATTTCTATATCATTTAAACGATATATATTGTCATATCGCCCAGCCTTAGTCCAAAACCGCTTATTGTGATCTTCAGTCACTGCATGTTCTTCACCTCCTGTATGTGACCGATCAGCTCCTGCGGCAGTCCGAGCTCGGACACTAACTCTATGCAGCGCTGCAGGAGGACGTCCAGGCTTTCACATGAGCTGGAGTCGGTGGACCCAGTACGGAGCTTCTCCGGCTGGGAAGGAACATCCACGTCCATTTTTTCTCCTTTCTTGCAGCAGTCCGTTTCTTTACATCCCCCTCCTCCACAGCAGCCTGAATCCGCCTGCTGCACATCCAGATCCTCCATGCTCTCAGAGATGCTGCTCACGCTGGGCGGAGGATTCTCCAAAGCCTTCTTGAGGCCGTCCAATATCGTGTCTTCGTGCTGAGAAACCCGCTGCAGGAGGTCGGTCACAGAGGCTGGGGGAGGGCTTTTCGGATGCTCCATGTGGCACCAGCACATTATAGCACTGTGACGCGGGACACAAAGAGGCAACAGTGTCGGATACAATGGCATAGAGAAGTGACTGGGGACAGGCATCAGCTGGACAGAAAAGAGTCCTCAATAAAGACCAGAACAAAAGAGGCTCATGATGTTTCTGTGCAAAAAAAGAAACTGAAAGTGTTTTTTTTAAAAAGAGTGGTTTTTTTTTAAAGAGTGAATAAAAATTGAGAGGTAACACAAATATACAGCAAACAATATATGGAACTGCCCAGCCCTACATATATACACTGTTTTCAAATGTTCTCCTCCATTTTAAAGGTCTTTATGGATGAAAAACCATGCATACGTTCCACACAGATAAATGTTTCTGCTCACAAGAGAGCAGTTCAACAACATTTTTTCTGGCCCTTGTGGTAAATTTTAAAAACCATCCAATCCACATTTTTAAAAAAAACATTTGAATCAGGAGAAATGCTGGCACAGAAATATTGTGATGTGAGATATTGTTTGGAATTTAACTTATTGAAATATTGTGACATCGCCAAAATATAATTTCCTGAACTTACGGCATTGTTTTAGCTAAATGGGACTGTGTTAAAAACCTCAATACTTTTATTTATGGTACCAACTATAAAGTGTCCATAGCACAGAGAATTAAAAATCTTTGAGCCTGTTTTAGTCCTGCTCTATATGAAAAGTGTCCTCAGTTAACATTAGTTATGATATGACACTATAAATAAAAATTGAATTGAAAACTGTCCACTACCGATAGCTGCCATTAAACACTTGCTCAAACGTATTCATTACTAGCTTCCTAATTTTGAGTTTATTTAAATGGGACAACATTTAACTTTAAAGATATTTGACTTATTTTGTAGAAAAACATGGTTTAATCTTCAAAGCAGGGTGCTAAAAAAAGTATCATTTTGGTGTCGACACAAAAACTCAGTCACCACTGTGTGGCAGCAACATACGTTTACAGATCAAAAATGTCAGTTATAATAAAATAAGATAAATTATTGTGCCAGAGATTTCTCAAACACTGCAACAACATAAGAATGAAGACAATACAGTGATACATATAAAGTTCATAAGGAGTAATGCTAACACCAGTGCCTAATAGGATAACAATAAAAGTAACTAGTAAACTAAAATAGAAAAGTAATATTGTGCATGATACTGAACAGTAATGGAAAAACAATAGCATGTATCTGTCAGTGATTCCCAACATGTTTGATTTGATGAACCCTTTAAAATGAAGCAAAGTCTATCTGTGACCTCCTATTACAGAATTATGAGCAGGTAATCATATACTGGATCATTTCTTGGGGGATTTTTTTAGAGGCATAAAGAAGTGAACGTATTCAGTATTTCTACAGAAGAAAAATTACAGAAAAGTCAGAAAAATAAGTATAATTATGTGATATATATATATATATATATATATATATACATATATATATATATATCGACTATCCTAACCCAACCTTAATCTGAATATATATCACATAATATGTGGATAACTAATATGATGGTCTACCTTACAATTCCTTTGAGCCGACCCACAGCTACAGTCTGAGCTGCTCCTTCCCTGAACCCGAGGTTAAACCCGGGCTGAAGCGAGGCGTCCTCCCCGGCATCAGCTCCATCCACATAACCATCCTGTCCGTAACACCAGGCAGGAGGAAAGGTGCACATTAACATGCTAAACTTAGCATTACACCTCTGTTACACAAAACTAATAACAGGAACACAAGCATGAGACTTACTACCAGACACAGTGGTTATCTTTGTTACTACTACAACAATATAAACACATAGTTGAGCATTTTGAGCAAAACAGACCAAATACAACATATTTTAAGTTTAGTTATCGAGCTAAAGCTACATTAGCTTCTTTACCATGATTCGCTTCTTCATGTTGGATGTCCACTCTTTATTTATCAAACTAAGTTCGTCCGCATCCTCGTCAAACACATCTCCGCTGCTTGAAATAGCTCTAACCCAAGACATCATGAGATTAAAATAAAACTTAAAGTAGACTCTTAATATTTCACTCGCATCTGGATAACACTGCTATGGAAACAGCAAACTTTGTTGCCTCAGTAGCAAGTTCTAGCTAACATACGTCATCATCCTGCGCCAGAAAGAAAAAATCCACATAAAAACGAATTTGGTGGCACTTTTAGGGGTACACCCTAAAAATATTCACAGTTAAAACATGTTGTTTAATTGAAGTGGAAACTTTATAGTTGCTTTCATATATTTTTTTTTTATTGTTTTCTATTTTCTATCTATGTTTCTTGAAAAAAATAAAATAAAAACTTTATGAAACATCTTCAAATAATAAGCATTATCATTGTTAAACACACTAACAATAATTCCAAGCAGCATACTTTAAGAAGAAGAAAAAAACTATAAGATAAATTAAATTGACTTTAATATTTGTTTCCTGCTTTATATATATATATATATATATATATATTTTTTTTTTTTCCCCTCTTACTATGTTTATAGTTATGCACCAAAAAACCAAGGCAAATTCCTTGTATGTAAACTTATTTGTGATTCTGATCTCTTTTTTGTATTGCTCCCATACCAAAAATGTTTTGGTTTGACATTCACAAATGGATCACTTGCAAACATTTAAATGTATAAAGCTCTACCTGATTGGAACAACCTATCATGCAAATTAGATGATTTTTTTTTCTTATTTTTATTTTATTGTGTACTTTTCCTTTAACGCACGCTTCTTCTGTGGTGTTTATGGCCAAACTGTGACGCTATGGTGCACACTGCCATCTACCGCCATTGCACATGAGCTAATAATATATTTTTTATTTATAATCCCGCAGGGGGCGCTAGTGCATCGCTGTAAAACAGAGTTGTCTACACAGAAAGAGGAAAGGACTCATAACCATCAAACCTCCTCCGGCATCAACTGTGTCTACAGATGATGGGAGAACAATTTAACCCCTAAACATATGCCCTATTTAAAGTTTTACCTTTGTCACCTTCCTGATTTTGTATCTTTATGTCTTTTTATTTCTGTTTTACAGTTTATATTTATCATCCTAACAGCACGGTGACTATTCAAATAGAGACATAAACAATTAATACAACAAAACACACATTATTCTTATTTTAGGCTCCATCTGTTTAGCTATGGATGCAAGTTTTTAAAATTGTTTTCTATATCCAAAACTCTAAAGTCATGATATCAACAAAAGTTTAAACAAGGTTTAGATTAAACATTTCCAGTTAAAACGATGCATTCATATCTGGTGATTTTGTGAGTTTTCAGATAAATTGAATGATTAAATTTGGCCTCAGATAATTCTCCTAAAAATGTCTAAAAACTCAAAGAATTATCAAAGATGCATTTTCTCACGAGGTGTTTTTTTCTTATTTCATTCATACACAGTAAGGCATGAATACTTCCTCAAACATATACTCAAAATATGTGTAGCATGTGTATGTGCTGTATTATGATTTATTTGCACAGAACAAATGTAATCAAGACTCAGTTAATTTAACTCAATGTTTCTATGGAAACAAACAAACAAAATATAACAACACCACATGCATTATGAAAACATATCTGTGTTTTATACAATAAATCAAAAACCTATTTGGTCCACATGAGGAAAATAATATATAGGGATGTATGCAAACATCCACAGCTGATAAGCGAAACATACAATTTAACGTACTGATAAATAATTGCATCTCATGTTTTGGTCAGAAACATGTTGTCAGGGTGTGAGAAATCATGTCTGCTGTTGTTGTTGTTTTTTCTTCTTCCATGAAACACTTAGTGCAGCCTGAACGCTCCGGCTGTTCAAACGACCGTCCGGCATCTTTACAGCTTCCTGTTTAACTTTTCAAACAAGAAAATGTCATCCGTCACGACAAACACATTATTCACTCATCAATAATGCATCTCACCTCCCCTTTTTCTCCCCTCACTGTTGAGTAGAAAGATGTTTTATTTTCAGATTTTCTCATTCTTTATGCTTTATGGGAAACACAGGAGAAAGTGGACACATGCATTTGCAGCCGTCCGCACCACAAAGGCCTTGAGAATACTCCGAGGCCACGGTGGAGTTGTCTCCTGTTCTGGAAATGGATGGAGGCCTCATCCACTGCAGCCACTGCACCTTTCAGTCCCCTCTCGCTCAAAGAGTCAAAACAACAAACCGGGGCAATCACCTGACACATTTCCATCCAATTTCCACTGCAGAATGTGTTCATTTTCAGGCTAATGGCATGTCATTTTGCTGGAGCCTTTGGTCAAGAATTAATCCTGGAATCAAAACAGATTTTCCGGGGAGCAATCTTCCATCAAGTATTGATTTTTTTACACTCACGGAGCCTGTACTCCCTAATTTAACCTGACAGCCAGCAGCACAATGGACTGGGAGCACCTTGGCATCTCACAGAGGGAGCTCTCCTCCTCCTCCTCCTCCTCTCCATGAAGTGAAAGAGAGATTGAGAAGGAGGAAAAAAGGGACTCCCTGATGTATAAAACAAAGAGCATTGCTTACAGAAAACACAGAGATAAAGCTTCCGTCTCTCTGTTTTACCCCTAATTATGTTTTCTAGTATAGTGCAACTTGGGCAGGTAAGGCTGAGAGGGAGAAGGGGAGAGTGTTCTGGGGCCATCAGCTATCATTATGTGCCTGTTGACATCTCCCTGTCTTTGAGTGATTCTCATCTGTGATTTCCCCTGGCCATTTTCCTGCAGATGCACGGAGAGGGGTTTCATCATGGCCCCATAAAAAGGGCCCAAAGTGTCCGTACAGACCCTCACTAATAAGAAAGCAAAGATGTGTCCGACCATGTCACTCCTCTGCCATCCATATCTGCTCTCTCGATGCCTTCAGATATGCAATCATTCTCTTTTCTCTTTTCTCCCCCCCACCCTCTCTTTTCTCTGTGTGCTGTAAGTATACTATATCGTACGTATAGAGGTCAGCAGGATGAGAGGATGATGGAGGGCAAGGCCGGCTATTTTCCTCGAGCTCTTAAAGCTGCGATGACCCATGAGCAGGAGAGTTGCTCTTTGCCAAAGGGTTTTCCATGCGCTGCTTACAAACTACCTGACAAGAGGGGGAAACTATTTCAGTTTTCATCTGCTGCTTTTAACTGATAATCGTCCATTTCAGGCAAAATGTGGTATGATGCTTCTATTTGGTCATGTTTTAGATAAAGTAGCACATTATTATACATCGGCAGGACCGTAAACGTGGAGGGATTTGGAGAGGATGGACCCTCTGAGTACAGACACTTAAAACCTCCAACCGCCTGCGTCATTCATGGTCGTTTTGCATCTTTTTCTGTCGTATTTTGCAGGTTTAAAGTTCTGACAAGTTCTCCAAACCATACGACCACATAGGTCGTTTTTTAACCCTCTAAAATGAAAACAAGAGCGTTTCATAAATTAGCAGCCATAGCAGGGGCAGGAAATACGACCCACAGGAGCGTTTCCGTCATCATACCTAAATGTAACGTCGCAGTTTTAAACACATGGTTAGTGCTGTGAAAAGGTCGCAGTTTGGTTATGTTTAGGCAACAAAACTTCTTAGTTTTATTTAGAAAAAGATCATGGTTAGGGTTAAACTCTGTACATTTGTTATGTCACTTCACTTCTGTGTGCAAGTAAATGATGTCATTACGTACGTGATGTAGAACGTGACATAGTTAGTCAATATAACTCAACGTTAACCTATAGTTTTAAAGATCGTGTCTAGAAGGTAACACTACACTGTGTAGATGTATTGGGAAAGAAATGACAAACACTCAGTAAATCTAAATATCAGATCAGACTTGGTATCAGCCATATATCAGAAGATACTCACTAAAAGATCATGGTACTTTGATGAAGCCATGTGACTTTCCAACAGGCATTTCTTATAACAGTCATTTTGAGCAGAGGCTCTTGCTCAGGGGCCCTCTGACCTTTGGGCCCCAGGCACTTGCCCAGTACGTCTATTGAACCATGAAAGGCCGTAGCAATAGTGAGATCACAAGGTCATGTCCTCGGGATTTTTCTGTGAGTTTGGGGGTCGTAGCGACCTGGAGGGTGTCACCTTCTATAATAGGCTGATTCCAGACTCAGTATATTTAAATGTGACTACTTTTAGCACAAATAAATGAATAAATTCAGTATTTTCCCACCAGGTTGTTAGTAGCAGTATGAACAAGGCTGGATTACCACCGGGACCCTGAAGGGCCCCAACAAAGGCCCCATGTTCACTGTGCATCACTTGCAGTAATGCCATTAAATCTACATTTGTTTGATAATAAGGATCAATAATACATGTTATCAGCTGAAATGACAAGGCCTTAATGAGTGTCCTGCATTATTACAAAATGAAAATTATTTTAAGGGATTCATTATTTTCATTTACTTTAATTATTGTATTGAATAATAAGTGAAACGGACTGTTGTATTGAACACTGGAGTGAAATTGACCTTTCCAGATATATTGATTATGGTACTGAATAATAAGTCAAATGGATCAGTTTGTGATTAACAGTTCTATTGAATTGGAGTGAAATTGGCTTTTTCCAGATATACTGATTAAGGAAATTTAATACAAAGTGAAATGAACAGTATTATGAATCAAGGTGTGGGTGATACTGGAATGAGATTAATTATTTCATACTTTATTATTGCATCGAATACTAAATGATGATGATACGGGCCGTATTATGATTTATAATGTGAACTTTCTTTTCTTTGTAATGTTGTTGTTATTATGTGTTGTCTTGTAACTGTGTAAAGTCTGTTTATGGACCGCAGGGAGAATCTACTGCAATCCTGTAGCTAATGGGGACCAAAATAAACTAAATTAAAGCCTGTCTTGGAGGCAAAATTAACAAACCATATTTCTAAAAGAAAAAAATAATAATCAGAAAAAGGGGTCAAGGGGCACACAGTAAATATTTGAATTGGGACCCCACTAGCGGGTTAATCCTGCATCACTGTGGGTTTTAAAACAGCATTACCATTTACAAATGATACATGAATAACTGAGGTAATCACTTAAATAAAACCCTGCATATTAAGGGATGGTATATGAAAATAATTGGGGAAATGAATGATGTGTTTCAAAGACATCCCCAGCATTATTCATATTTTTCTTTGGTCCTTACCCTTCTTTTTCTGACCTCCTGCTCTCCTCCTAATCATTGTCATACCCTCCCTAAATACAGAATTCAGAGGTTTGTATCTAACATGTCATAAAATGAGATGTCATGATTTAAAATACATCCATTCTTGTACAAACTTGCTGGCACAAAAGTTAAGTTAAAGCGAGTTAGTGGTGAAGTCAGGATTTCTCATGAAAGGTGTATTCATGATAAAAGTTTCTTTTTGAGGACAAAAACTCATTTATATTTTCCAACCCGATGAATTTCAGGTGTAAAACACTTTAAAATGAATCCAAGGACATAATGTAATGAGTCAGATAAACAACATATGAAAATAATGGTTTTGATGCTCAAGGTCAACACAGAGAGAGAGAGTCATAATCTATAGAGCCATTGAACAAACACAAATTATGAAACAATTAAAACTATTCACTGTTGAAGATTTGGCGGTGGTTATGATCATTTTCATCATGCCATTGTGCTTCTTACTGTACTGTATGTTCACTGTATTCAAAAGAAAAACACTCAGTGTGTGTGCACAGCTACAAGGATGTGGAATTTTAAATAAAGTGTTATTCATGACTTTCTTTTATCTTCAACAATATAGAAAGGAAGAGTGGAGGAAGAATTTATATTCTTTAAAAGCAATACCACACTGTGAAATAGCCGACTCCATTACAAGCCCTGCATTGGAAATGATAAGTAAAAGTATTATCAACAAAAGTATTCAATACAGAAAGATTGACCAAAGGAGTACTTCATATATTATTAGATTCTTACTGCTGCTGCATAAATGTTTGTAGTTGGTTTATATGTAAATTGGTGACACCTATTTAATTAAAGTTGATAAACTATATATGGACATACTGTTCAGTTAGAGTTATAGATATTATCTAATAATAATAATAATAATAATAATAATAATATTCATTAAGAATTTGTTGTTTCTACATGGAAATTTCTTTGCAAATCAATGACTCTTTATAAACTCTCAGAATATTGCCCATACTTTCCCTACAAGTTGTTCTAATTACATGCATCTTTCCAGGAAATAACAGGACCTAGTGTTACCAAAGTACTCAGATCTTTTACTTAAGGCATGTTAACATGCTTAAAAACGTTTCCAATTGTATTGACGGTTATTATGACGAGCAACACCTACCGACTGTTTTAACAGAAGTCACGGAAATGTAGATGTTTTTTTGTTTGCTTAAAGTGAAATCAAAACCTACCGAACTTGTTATCAGCCTGCATTGAATGGGCTGGTATCATCCCCATTTAATACGCTGATAAGAGCCTTCTGGACCTTCTAGTGTGGGGAGTCGGCCCCTACTGACCCATATGTATCAGGATGATAAGCATGCATGTTATAACAATGTTATAACATTCGAAACGAGTGGATTTTCACTGGAGGGTGATACTTATTCCAGCCCTGCATGGTATAGATATGTGCAGGAGGCAGGTGGAAAGCAGGTGTGCAACAGCAGCTGTAGCTGCCTCACACGTGTGTGTGTTTGTGAGACTTTTGGGAAAACATTTGTGCACAGAAACACTAAGCAGAGTTCGAAAACAGAGACATCACCGCCTAAAGACATGCATTCAAAAACTGTGCTGCTAGAAAGTTAAATGGACTATGAGCCGATGCAATCAGCTGCTCAAGTCAGACAGGTGTCTCTGTAAAGACCTGGGCTATTAACTCCTCTACCTGCAAATTCCTCACAGTGTGTCACTGCTAATAACACTGGAAAAAAAAAACAACTACAGGAACAACAGTGAAAGCAAAAGGGATCATATGCATGGCCAACCCTGATTGCATGTGAGGATTGGTAATTGCAGCCCCAGAGGCATCTGGGTGTGCAGAGCAGCAAAGTGGGAGACGCCTGAGCAGCTCGGGCTTCACAGTCAGTGTACCAACATCTCAACCTTGAGGAGGAAGTGAAAACAAGAAGGCGGAGGAGCGGGAGGGTGAGGGATATACCGACAGTTCATTTACCCAGAACATCAGCCCACCGCGCATTGTCTGAAAGATAAGGAAAGTGAATGCTTCATGCCTGATGGAAAACAAAGGCAGCAATTTAAAACCATCTGCATCCAACACATGCACTCTCTCCCTCCACCTCTCTGTTTCTGTGTCCTGACTGATATTGAAACATAATCCATTTGGAGCGCAGACATGTCATAATATTTCCATCCGGCCTCCCTCTCCCCTCTCTCAGGACAATTTCAGGTGGTTGCAGGTTGAACGGGAATGTTTCATTGCAACAAGTCAGACTGAGAGTCTTCACTTTGATTCTGTTTAGAAAGAAATACAGAGGGACACAAAGAAAAGGACTTATAGTTCACTTTATATCCTTCTTAAGGAGACTGCAGCTAGAAAATAACAATAAACCGCAAGATTCAGAGGTCAAAACCCTTCTTTACTGGATTACTGTCTTTACTAGAAACATCATACACCACAAAGGCTCGGGTGTGAATCCCTAACTACTGTATACTGCTCTTAGATCTCTGCCAAGTAAACAAAAGAAGAAGAGCGTAGCGTGTCCACTTCTCTTTGAACAAAGCAGGAGTTTTCTGCAAAATATATGTTTGATTCTGCATTTGTCCTCTAAAGCACTAACACTTCATCTTTACTTAAAGATCTCCTCACGACACATTTTAAAGTATATGTACAAATACTCTGCTATGATTCATATTTTGCTTAACATGGTTTTCCCATAAAAAAAGTAAAAAAAATAAATGACTCTGAAAAGGGGCTGGAAGCACATCGACTCTTCTCCCTCAGTAAGAAATTCTGGATCTGGCCTTAAGCCCCGCCCACCACCACTGCCATAGTTACGCTAGTTTGATTGGTTCCTTAGACAGATGATGTCATAAAACCAGTTTGTCTGAATCTGGATTTTGAGACTGTTTATTTATTATTTCATTACACTCATGGTATGTCTTATAACATAAAATGAGAGGAGCTCTTTAACATTATACTTTATGTAGTAAATATACTTCCTTTTTACTTCTTGTTATTATTACTACTGATGGCTTGTTGGTCCTTCCTGAAACAGGGGTCCTTCCTTTATTACTCTTCCAACTTTCTGTCTTCCAGTTTAAGATTTTATTCAGGGCTCTAAAGGTAGAGATATGTTTATTCATTTGTTTATTTAATGTTTGTTTTGTGCATAGTGCATAGCATGGATCAATGTCACATACTTATTAAGCCTAATCTAGTTTGCAATACCAAGTCCGTTAAATAATTGGATTGTGGAAAATACTCAAGGACACATTTCGTTGTGGGGCCTCCAACTGAAAATCTAGTTTTAATGCCTTTAAAAAATGAGTGGTTGCTAGAAAAGCACTAAGTACAGTCCATTTACCATTTATATTGTGCTAATTCCCACATTAATTTGTCCTTAAGTGACTCATACATTATTATTCAAATTACCACAAACTAATTGCAATGAATCTGCTGCCTGGAGCCTTTGGGGCCCCAGCGCAGCAGTTGCCTGCTCCTTACCAGTAGACGTTGCAGACGTCACTGAGCAGTGTGTTTATTTGAGGAGTGTGGTTATTTGGGCATTTATGGATACGTTTAATATATCTAATAGGCCTATATGAAATTAAAATGTTAACATGCTGTTCTCTTGCAGTGATCCTAGAAAAACTTGTGATTTTGAGCTTGAAGTTACTGAATTAACATCTAACCTGTATGAAAATAATTTGTAAATTTGGATTATGTTGGAGGAGCAGTGGACATCTTTAAACATATTTAAGGCGATTAAGACATGTTGACAGTGTTTGAGTCAAGTGTGTCATTCCTCTGATAAGATGTCGATAATATGGTCAAATGCAATCAATACTGAGAGCTCCTTTACTCCTGTTTGTGTGTCAACATTAAAATGTATTTAACCTCATGCAGGTACAATTATGAAGAAGCTTTAGGAAAATTAGCTTTTTAGGAATAGGATACTACTTTCTTTTTTATGTAAGTTGTTAAATCTAGGATACTATCAAACTTAAAAACTTGTGTGCAAAGAG
>JAOVVB010235446.1:0-2500 GCA_028570985.1 Heterobranchus longifilis | reverse complement strand
ATGACAGTTTGTCAGACAGAAGAAGATATTGTGCTAGTTCAGAGGACAAGGCTAATAGATTTGATTTGATTACTCCGTGCAACAAACATGTGGCATCGTTTCATTTACGCATCCACTGTGCTTTATAGTAAAAAAGAAAACTAGACAGATATCCCTGAGCACCAATATTAATCACATACAGTATGTTCATCACCATTACCAATGTATACATTAGACATATTATAATAACACTTAAGTATTTAACCCAGGCATGGAAAAGCAATCATTTCAGTTCACTTAATTTCAGGCATGTGATCTAATTATACCTCAAGGGCCAGTCTGTTTTATGCCCAACAGAAATATTGGGACTTCCCTAGGCCCTGAGTCCTTGCCCCCCCTGGCCTCCAGCCTTTGATTCTTGCTTGTCATCAGCTGGCACCCTAGAAATTAAATTGGATAGAAAGGACATGGAATGGTCAGAGCGACGGCCATTTTTATGTAACAGAATGACTTCCGTATAAACTTGAGGATCATTTAACAACTTAATGTTTCATCCACACTCGTCACAGTGTGGGAAAGCACCTTGCTTTCATCAGATGAGTGACAACTTTGTTCAGCTCATTTTTGGGAGAAAGGCAGAGGGGGACCAGAGACCCAGCAGCGACAGAGCCAGCTATTTTTTGACTGCACAGCACAGTGGAAATGTTTGTTTTGAAAGCTTAAACGCATAAAACATGATTTAGTTTAAGAAAAACACATCTTGAATTTTGAGAAAGTGATTACATCTACTTTATTTCCGAAACTACTTTGCGTTTGGACTTTGAAACAACGGAGTTATTGGAATTATTTGGACCACACGATGAGTCGGAAACAACTCTACGTAGCCACCGCCGGAATGTAAGTTTAAACATATAGAAAAAGTGTTTTTCTTTTTTTTTTTTTTTTGATTTTTCTCCCCCTTTTTCTCCCAATTGTTCTTATCCAATTCCCCCTGCTTACGCTGTCCCGGTCGTTGCTCCACCCCCTCTGCCGATCTGGGGAGAGTTGCAGACGAGCACATGCTTCCTCCGACACATGTGAAGTCGCCAACTGCTTCTTTTCACCAGACAGTGAAGAGTTTTCACTGGCAGGACGTAGCGCGTGGGAGGATCACGCTATTCTCCCCAGTTTCCCTCCCCCTTGAACAGGCGCCCCGATCGACCAGAGGAGGCGCTAGTGCAGCGACCAGGACATACACCCCTATCCGGCTTTCCCACCCTCAGACACGACCCATTGTGCCTGTATGGACGCCTGACCAAGCCAGAGGCAACACGGGAACCAACTCGTGTTGGTAGGCAGGGAATATTACCACTACGCTTCCCGAGCGCCCCGGGATAGAAGGTTTTGGGCATATCGCCCAGCCCCAACTCTTTCCACAGAAATCTCCCATGTTCAGCCGGTTTTATGCCAGAGATGTTGCTGCCTGGCATGTGTTGGCCATATTTGGTCCTGTCTCACTGAACATTGACAAAACTTCCTCAGTTGCTGGCCTGGCACTGCGCTCTGTAACCAAACACACAAACACAAAGCCCGATCTGTCTTTCCCTCCTCAGTCTGGAGCAAAGAGTAACTGCATCACTCACCAATACTGAGTCGCCTCATTTATTTTTATGAACTCAGAAGCTGCCGAGAGAGATGGAGAAGATTAAAGATGGAGAGAGGAGCAGGAAAAGATGAATGAAGTGCGAAAAGAGGAGGCTTGCTCTACAGTGGAATTGAGAGTTACACGAAGAGAGACGGAGGCAGAGAGAATATTAGAGCTTTGGAGAGGAAAGTGGCGAGACAAGTATTGAAACAGGGAACATTAATAAGTGAAAAATGACAGTGACACGCAGTAATGAGACGGGGAAACAGGGTAAAGATGCATCACTTGGCAGCATCCTATCCCAGTAAGTGTGAGTAAAGGAAATAAAGAAAAGTAAAACAATTTTAACAACCACTGCCAAAGACAGCCACTGGACTCAAAATCTTCCCCCAACTCAATTAATAATTCAGTAGCTTTTTAAGTGTATAAAGCCAGATTGCCCACTCACTGCTGTGGCTAGTGGAGATGACAGGCTGACCTGCCACGGCAACAAGTAATTGATATATTTTTGGCATTTTAAGGCGTTTTTCAAGTTGTGCAGACGAATGAAATGAAAGAAGAAGTACACAGGAAGAAGGAGACGGAGCTATTTTTATGGGCACTTCTTCCCCAATTACTGAGAAATTATTGAGAAAAAATCTAACTCACACTTCCTGTATTTCTTTGCAAAATATGTATTTATTTTTATGTAATGAACATAACAATTTATTTATTTACTAAACTTGATAAAGTCAGTATACAGTGCAAGTTATGAGTTGACAATGACGGGAATGTTGCTGTTCCACCAGCCTTCATAAAGTAGCACTGTAGTAGCTATTAAGTCATTAAGGCTTGTGTGTGTGTGTGTGTGTGTGTGTCATCGTGGCAAAATGTTGTCCTGGAGACATACTGTAGCAG
>JAOVVB010235437.1:0-23294 GCA_028570985.1 Heterobranchus longifilis | reverse complement strand
GGCGCCCCCCCCCCCCCCCCCTGCATGCAGCTGTCTGTATCAGGGAGGCTGGAGGAGAAGGAGCTCTCCTCACTGCCTGTTCTTATGTAGATTCTGTAGTTCTGTCTTTTCTTTTCCTTTTGAGGCTGGAGGTTCTGGTTATCTAGTTTCCATTGCTTTGTTTCTTAGTTAGTTTTCTTTACTGTTTAGGCTAGTTTAAGGGGGGAGGTTCTGGATCCGACAGTCCCAGTCGAGGGCTGGGCCCAGGCCTCCAGACTGCCATAGTTTTGGTAATTCTTTGGTAATTTCTTGTTAATTTCTGTTTTCAATTGAACCTCGGGTATGACGTGCTTTATATTTGTTTCTGGCCACATGGTTAAGCCAAATGTTTTAGTTGTGGCCGTAACAATGTGTGAAAAGCATAAACTGTATAAAATATGGATGTAGTCTCTGTGATGTCACAGGTTTCTGAAGCGCAAACATAAAGCTCAAAGTGGGAGGCTCCTGATTGCTTCACCATCACCATCTTGTCTGACATCCGTTAACTCACAGCTAATCAAAACATGAGGAAAAGTAGAGGATGGACGGAGGCGCAAGATGAGAATGTTCTTGAATGTTGTTCATGTGTGAATAGTGAAAATCACTAGCGGTGCCTGAAAGGTGATCTCAGTAATTTACCAATCTTTAGTAATTTAGTAATTTAAGCTCAGACTTGCCTTGGACCAGCTCTTAGTTATGCTGCTGTAGGCCTAGACTGCTGGGGGACTTGTCATGATACACTGAGCTCCTCTCTCTTTCTGTCTCTCTCCATCTGTATGCGTTCACGTCAATGCATGTTACTAACTCAGCATCTTCCCTGTCAGCATCTTCTGGTCTCGCAGGTTTCGTTAGATCGTGGTGGCATGTGGGTTGTGGTGGAACCTCATGGCGGCTGCGTCAGCCGGCGTGGTCCTGCTTGATGCTTACTGTGACTATTATTACTAGTGGTTAATAGTGGTTCTGCTTGAGGTTTCTCACGTGTTAAAAGGAAGTTTTCCTCACGGCTGTTGCGTCTGAAACATGTGACCATGGGTGAACGTTGGGACTTTGTAAATCTAAACCTGCTCTATGAAAAGAGATCACTTTTATTATGATATGACACCATAAACAGAATTGAAATTGAATTGAATTGAAACTATGTGTGAAAGATGCTTTAGATACTTGACCTTTGCTGAAAAGACATTTTGCTGCCCAAGTTTTAAAATTCATGCAGCTTTCAGTCTTCAGAGCCGTAGATGATGAATCTGACCGCGTCAAACCCTTTCCGTAATCTAAGGATTAGTATTGGCATTTGACTTTCAGTCTGCACCTCTGAGAGTTCTGCAAGTTAACGATGTAATATGCAAAATTAAATGATGGTAAAAATTAAACTGCTCACCGTTTTCAAAGGATCCCCACCACGGGCTCCACTTTGAGAACCAGTGGAGTCAGGAATTAGAAACTCAGCATGATACAAGCTGTAATTGAAAGACTTCACTAAGACATCGTGTTCTGCTGCTGAAAGAAACATGCTCAACCTGTAGTCTGTTTCTGAAAAAAACATGCTTTTTTAATTAATATTATCCTCTAACATTCGTACTCTATAAGCACTTTGTGTGTGTGTGTGTGTGTGTGTGTGTGTGTGTGTGTGTGTGTGTGTGTGTGTGAGTGAGTCGGAAAGGCAGTGTGTGTATACAAATGTGTAGTAGATGTGTGCATGTGTATGTGTGTAGTTTGGTGGGGCTTTTATTGACCATTAGAGATTATTTATATCCCTGCAGAGCATGAGGTAAGGCTGAAGTTCACATATTTAGGAATGCTTGATTCTTGGAATTTAGATGTCAGCCTTTTAATATTTACGATCTCCACCTTGCTTGTTCATTTATAATGTATGTGCCATGACGTCTCACTAATAATTCAAATCCTGTGCACATAAAATGCTGGTCTCTGGACCTTTCAGCTGTGTGACAGGCGTCCGTGAGTAACTCTTATTTCCTGCCTATTGATTTGGAATACAACAAGTAGCTCTAAATGTGACAACGGCTCTATTGTCGTTGTGAATGGACTGTGCTTGTTATGGCACACGGTTTTTCTGGCCTCGCGCAGCAGCAGTTCTCAACCATCCATGGCATGTTCTCACAAGCTACATTTCAACTTTATGTTCTTCCAGCTGAAAGTCAAATCAATACAGCTTAAGTGTCCGTCTCAAAGGACTCCATTTCATTTAGCTGCTTTTGAGGGGCTCAAATAAATAATTGTATTTAGTGTAAAGACTTCAAGTAAACAGCCTGGTGACTTTCTCGTGTATTTATGTCTTTAGATATACTTGAACCACAGCCGTGAAAAATTACTATTCTGTCTGTGTTTGCTTGGACAGGTAGCAGCAGCTCCGACTCTCCGGTGTGGCCTAACAAGCCATTATCATCATCATAAAGCATCCAAACATGCCGCCTCCTCTGCTTCAGGATACATACTATACAATCCTGCAGCAGCGGTATCACCACATACACACTCAATTGCTGTAATTGCACCTTTATTAGTCTCCCATTCACACTTTTTACAACCCGGCGCAAAGAGCAGGTCGCATCTGTGAAAATGGCTCTAAAAGCATGGGCTGCTATAAACAAGACCCTCCAGAGCCATTAGACAGAGTGGCTGGGGGACGCAGACCGGCGCTCATGCTGCCAGCATGGTGAGTAAAGTCAATTAGTGTACTTCATTAGAGAGTAGTAAAGTTGCAGAAAGGCCATAACCTGATGAATACTGGTAATGTTTCTCATTTAGGGATTTAGGGATATTTTAGTATGAACATAAATAAAATAGAAATTTCTGCCTAAGCATCAGAAACTAGAAAACATTGAGGAATGGGGCGTTTTTTGATACTATGATACAGATTTTTGCTTATAAAGAGAAGGTGGTGGGCTGGTAGAGATGAGGCAGGACAGAACAGGACAGAAACCTACATAATTTCATTGAATGCATTAAAGACAACTGCATGGCACACAATTTCCTGCAACTTAAAGGAATACTTCACCCTCAAAATGATAATTTGTATATCAATTACTCGTCCTCTGTTACGTTGAATTTGTAAAGAAAACTTCTCGCATGCCTCCAGAGTGAACAAAGACTCCAAAAACTGATCAAATTCTTGATGAATTGAAGTTTTTTAACAACAGAAAAACTTTATCAAAACATCTGTTTACAAACTCTCACATAACTCGTGCATTATAATCAGAGTCTCGTTTATCCAGGGGGGGGTTGGACTCTTTATTGAAATTGCAATGCATTTTGCAATTGACAATTCAATATGCAAAGTTGCAATGCAATCTTCAATTCAGTTTGAATTATTTTGATTAAAAAATAAAATGAAAGTTAAATCAATTGTATTTCATATTGCCATGGTTTTTTGGTCTCTTTATTTAAATGGAAATGCAGTGTGCCAGTGAAACACACTACTACGCTCTGTTGGTTTCAAAATTCAAATTAATTCTTTCAAAAATGAATTTCAATGTGTCTTATTTTAATCAAAATAATTCAAACGGAATTGAGGATTGCGTTGCAACTTTGAATATTGAATTTCCAATTACAGAAAGAGGCCAAAAAACGTCCATAAACACATGCATTTTCGCTAAAAGTCACTACTACTTTAAAACACTTCCACATAAACAGTCTCATGCTTGCGCAGGCGCTCGATTCGTCCAACGAGTACATATGGATCATCAGGTCATCTGGCACAGGCTGCTGGAATACCTTGCCAGATTGTCTGAGATGTGTTTCGCTTCCTGTTTAGTATTTCTGTGTCTGCGAGACCAAGATGCATGTCTTGGAAACACAAGGTTAAGTGCTTCTGTAGGAGTCAGACTCGCTCACTCGCTCCTTTGCTTACAGATCTTTAACACCGACCTGGTCGCCACAGCCAGGCGCACAGCCAGCATTTTATTGCCAAACACTTTATGCATGGGCGGATTATGAGTCAATGGGCCCCTGGGCACAGACATGCAAAAGGCCCTCTCCTATATAAGAGCAAGACACAGACTTTATAGTTGTTTAGCCTCTTTTTGTTGTTGTTTTGTGGTAATTTTGTCTCTTGCAGCTGTTTTGTATCTCTTTGTAGTTGTTTTGTTTTCTGTAGTCTTTTTGTGTCTCTTTGTATCTCTTTGTGATCATTTTGTATCTCTTTGTGGTCATGTTGTGTCTCTTTGTGGTACTTCTGTCTCTTTGCAGCTGTTTTGCATCTATTTGTATCTCTTTGTACTCATTTTATGTTTATTTGTAGTCATTTTGTGTCTCTTTGTAGTTGTTTTATGTTTCTTTGTGATCATTTTGTATCTCTTTGTATTTGTTTTGGTCTCATAGACTTTTTGTGTCTTTGTAGTTGTTTTATGTTTCTTTGTGGTCATTTTGCAGGTCTTCGTGGTCGGTATATGTGTTTTTGAGTGACATTTTGCAGGTGAAGGCCAGCGGTGGCCCTGACACTGTGGGTCCCCCATGACTTTATCTAATGTGTGAGGTCTTACAATTTCCCGATGTGGCATTTCTGATGGGACCAGAAGCCAATCTGAAAGAGGACGCTTATAGGCGATGACACAAATAGACCGGCTAAATCAAAGCAGTCTTCCACTCACAGTTTCTCTTTCTATGTGATGATGCCATTCTGACAGAGAAGTGGAAATTCAAACAGCCATCTGAGGTTGGTACCCACTGAGTGTGCCGCCCCCACACTGAGCCACATTAAAATCCACAACTCAAACCCACTGGAGCCTGGACGTCAGAATAATTCAATCTCTACCTTTTTTTCACTGACCATTTCAGAACATTAGACAGTATTTCTCACTGTCCCCACTTTGCTTAAGCGGTGCCTGTGAAGTCTGTCTGGAGGCCTCCTGTGGTGGAGCCTCCCTGCTGCCTCCATTTTTAGGTGCGCTTGGTATCCTTGAAGTGGGGGAAATAAATGTTTTCCCCCCAGACTTTGCTAGTCTGCCAACACACTGAACAGCGCCCCACCCACTGCTGGTGTTTGCCATTTTGTCAGAGTAGTTCAGAATGTTTGACCCTGCTGTTTGCCAAATAATGTAACCTGACATTGACACCAAGTTCCCCCCGATGGATCCAGGATCAGATTATGCGTGAAATTCAAAAGAAAACACTCACAAACCTATTAGGCAATATGGGAAAAACCTCTCCTCGTTTGTTTTCTTAAAGGTCCCATGTTGTAAAAAGTGAGATTTCCATGTGTTTTGTGATTAAAAAAACAGGTCTAGGTGTTATATAAATACTGTGAAAGTATGAAAACGCTCAATCCACAGAGAAATACACACAGCCCATATTCAGAAACCGTGCCTTTTAAACCGGGCTCTGACTACAGGAGTTTGAAAATATTAAAAAAACGATTTTGAAATTGGGTTGCATCACACACATATGTCACAGATGTTCAGTATGTCGAAAAAAAAGAAAAAAAATGACATAGTATCGTAGGTTGAATAAAAGTTTTTAAAGGCATAATATAGTATAGTATAGTGTAGTATAGTATAGTATGTCAAAAAAGTCATAGTATAGTATGTTGAAAAAAGTGGGAAAAAAAAGAAGTCATAGTATAGTTGTAGCAGACTGGAGGGAAATTATTTTTTTTTAAAACACAGAACAGCCCTTTACCACCTCACAGGAAAGGAAGGTGAGGAGGTAAATGAGCCACACCTGTGAGCTAGCACACGCATGTAGCACGGAGAACACAGAGAGGAGAGAGAGTCACTGAATACTCTGGTTTGATTCTGTTTCTGGACTTTGTGCTAAAAGTAACTAAACTAAAACAGAGCTAAAAGTAAGTAAAAGAAAAAGCAGCAAGTGGAAAAATGTGGAAATAATGTCATAGTATAATATGTTGAAAAAACTAAAAATAAGTCACCATATAGTATGTTGGAAAAAAGTGAAATAAATCATAGCATCGTATGTTAAAAAAAAGTCATATTATAGTATTTCAAAAAATGTAAAAAAGAAACCCCTCATAGCATAGTCATAGTATAGTATGTTGAAAAAAAACAAAAAAAACATCATAGTATAGTATGTGGAAAAAAGTGGAAAAATAGTCACAGTATAGTATATTGAAAAACATCATTGTATAGTATGTCGGAAAAATGTTAACAAGTCCTACGAAGTATGTAGAAAAAGTCATAGTATAGTATGTCTAAGAAAGTAAAAAAGCATAATATGTTGAAAAAAAGTGAAAGTCATAGCATAGTATGTCGTAATAAGTCATAGTACAGTATGTCGAAATAAGTGGGGAAAAAAGCCATAATATAGTATGTAAAAAAAAAAAAGTCATAGTATAGTATGCCAAAAAAAATGAAAAGAAGTCATAGTAGTCAAAAAAGTTAAAAAGGGCATAATATAGTACAATAATGTTAGTTTTTTTACATGAAAGCTTATAAAGATGTTCTAGTAGAAACTGAAAACAACAAACACGACGTGACCACAGGTAAGAGTATTTCATTATCATATTCTTGCTCATTCTGATAAAAGCTGCAGAAATGAGACACGTGGGAGTTGATCTGATGTCTGTGGTTTTTGAAGAGGCGTGATAAATGTGTCACAGGTTCAGCCAAGCACAAACTAACACTCTCACTGGCATTTGGACAATACAGACAAAGATGATTATGTCATCTCATTTTCATTCACAAGCATTCTCCGTGCTGTCCCGGAGAAAACAGCATCAGACAGGCGAGCGTTCATCATGCTGATCATCAGGAGGTCATGATGTCCGTGTGTGCTTCTTACTGCGATTCAAAGCAGTATATACAGAGACATGCTGAATGTGTTGCAGCTTGCGTTCACTCGCAGCAGGAGGACTCGCTGTGCATTCTGATTTCAGGCCAGGCAAAGAATGGTGGGTCTGCCTTGGAAACTAAACAGTACCCTCTGTTGGATGACATGGAGATTGCATGTGTCGGTGACCCCGTCTGAGAGGACATGCACACAGATGCTGCAGCTCAGACTGTGAACTTTCAATCCTGTTAAACCACTTAATATGCACTTAATGCTTAAAGTCTGACACCCTCTCACACCTAAAGACAATGTGCTTTTAGTCACAGACTGTGATTTGTTTTGACTGGATATTGCAGGGTCAGGATTACATCTAGATCCCTTTTGAGATTATTTTCCCGTCCTAATCCTGGTGAGAATATTACACCAAACTCCCTTTAAAGAGGACATATGCTCATTTTCATTTTCATACTTTGGTATTTTGGGTTTCTACGAGAACATGTTTACATGTTTTACTGTTTAAAAAAAACTATTTTTCTCATCCTGTCTGTCTGAATATACCTGTATTCACCCTCTGTCTGAAATGCTCTGTTTTTGCGCCTGTCTCCCCCAAAAAAGCCCAGTCTCCTCTGATTGGTCAGTGTTTCTGGGTCTTCTGCATCTGCTCTCTCAGTCGCTCTGCACCATCATTGCAGCCAGGGAATGACTGTAACGGCACTGTAGCAACACTTTCTACATATATATATATATATATATATATAGTATAGTTGTGACATCACAATATTACGCAAGTCCTGACGGCTCATTTAAAGGCACAGTTTCTGAATATGGTGATTAGTATAATATGTTGGAAAAAAAAAAAAAAAATCACCATATAGTATGTTGGAAAAAAAAGTGAAATAAATCATAGCATCGTATGTTGGAAAAAAGTCATATTATAGTATTTCAAAAAATTAAAAAAATAAATTAAAATTAAAATTTAAAAAAACCCTCATAATATAGCCTGTCAAAAAAAGTCATAGTATAGTATGTTGGGGAAAAAAAGAAGAGGAAAAAAAGAAAAAAAACATCATAGTATAGTATGTGGAAAAAAGTGAAAAAATAGTCATATAGTAGTTAAATAGTAATTTGATACTTTCACATATTTATATAGCACCTAGACCTGCTTTATAATTTTAAAAAATCTCACTTTTTACAATATGAGACCTTTAAGAAATATGACATATTAACAATTCTTTACATGTCTGCAAAAAACTCACAAGATAAAAGACGTCATATGTCGACAGTATTCTTGACAATTTGGCATCAATATAATCCATTAAGATAAACGATATGTCTTTACGTACAAACTTTACATATCAGATTTTGTCACCTCAACTCGCTACCAGCCTCCGTTGGTTAGTTTTAGTGGGAGAAGACTGTGGGAATGAGAGTGAAACATTTTTAAAAAATTACGATTTCTCACTAAAATAAGTGTTGGATGGTGGATCAGATAAACACAGACTCATTACGCTGAGTCTTGCTCACTGGACACAACGCAGCAAACATCATTGAGCTTCACTGTTTGGACGAGCCAAGACTAACAACTTATGATTATATTAAACATGTCTGACTTTCTCAAAACGTCAAGACGAGAAAAAGACGACTGAAGACAGCTCGGACAGAGTTTTATGATGACCTTACAACAAACGATCGAAATCACAGGACCACGCTACAACTAGAGCAAAACTCTCATGCTCTTATTACGACGTTGGAGATTTGTCTGCGGCAGTGAAATCGTTTGGTATAAGGCCGGCATTAGATGCACTTCAACTAAAAGACTAAACTCCTGTGTTATAATGACTTTGTTCAGACTTGATTCTGCTTTTAATCCTGTCAGTGTGTCCAACACTGACAGGCTTTCTCTTAACGACTCCAGACAATTAGTTTGATTTGGTATGCACGGCTCCTGACCACAGATCCTTTTTAAAGCTCTTCTCTTGAGGCAGGTGGTGGAGCATGAAACTACATACGGCAGCCCAGTGGGTTTTAAGTGTAGTCCACAGAGGCCCCCAGGGGTCCACGAGGGGGCTCCACGGGGGACAGAAACGAAATGAGGAAGGAGTTTAATTTCATAGTTATTTTACTGTCTAGTTTGATCAAAAGCTTTGCTCTTCTCACCGCAGATATTATACTTATATACTGATACATTACTGTTATATACTGTTATATAGTGATACATTACTGTTATATACTGTTATATAGTGATACATTACTGTTATATACTGTTATATACTGATACATTACTGTTATATACAGTTATATACTGATACATTACTGTTATATACTGTTATATACTGATACATTACTGTTATATACTGTTATATACTGATACATTACTGTTATATACTGTTATATATGATACATTACTGTTATATACTGTTATATACTGATACATTACTGTTATATACTGTTATATTCTGATACATTACTGTTATATACTGTTATATACTGATACCTATTAACAGCCAACTTATTGGACAACAATATCCATAAACCTTTTTAGATGAGACTATAATGCTACTACTCCAACATATATAATTATAATAACATAATAGGGTACACATCATTTTGTTAAGTAATGTTTAATTAATGCATGACTTATGATTTAATGCATGAATTCACCCGTTTGTGCCCAACACAATGACTATACTTTGGTACGGACATACTTTGTATCTAACAGTACAACTTTGAAATGTTTAGATCGCATTAAACAATCACTTTTATCAATATTCAAAGTCAGGATTTTTGAAAAATGTATTAAATGTTTTCTGCATTAAATATTTTTATACTGCATATGTTTTGATATTCAACTTGTTATGAGTCCATAGACACCAAATACTTGATTGTGCTCCCTGTAGTTTTTGAGATACAGCCATTTTCTTATCATACTCAAGTACTGTATTTAAGTACAATTTTGAGGTATTTGTACTTTACTTGAGTATTTCCATTTATTGCTACTTCATACTTCTGCTCCACTACAATTCAGAGACAAATATTGTACTTTTTACTCCACTACATTTATTTGACAACTTTAGTTACTTTGCAGATTCAAATCAATACAACAAATATATTCAATAAAAAAATCATCTGCTGTATTATTTATGGATGATTATCTAAGGTAAGATAAAGTAAGGATGGAAATTCACAAGCTAGCAGTGTATAAAGTAATTAAAATGAACTCGCTGCAACATTAAAATGATCAATATACATTATTCTCAAATGGATCATTCTGCATAATGAGTATGTGCACATTTGGAACTTTAAGTATATTCCAATGGTAATACTTTTGTAAATGTACTTAAGTAAAATGAACAATGCAGGACTTTTACTTGTAACCCTGAATCTTGCAAAAAAACGTTTGCAAACGACCTGCAAATAAAGAATTCTCTGTAAAAATTAGGAACGAGGTCATCAGTGATGTAAATAATATAAAGTACTTAGGACTCATCTTAGACTTACATCTAAGATTTGATAACCAAGTACATAACCTCTGCTAAAAAATTAAATCAAATCTCAACTGCTTCAGACTCATTAGAAAATATCTGCCACTCAGCACAGCACAACTTTACATGCACGCCATGATTTTTTCTCACTTGTCAGATTGCATCACTACCTGGTCACAAGCCTCACAATCTGCCATAAAACCCATCATATCACTGTACAACCAGACAATAAAAAGTATGGACAAAAAAACCAATGAGGTGGCACCATTGCCAGATCCTGGAAAAGCACGGCATGTTCAGCTGTGAAAGCTTTATAAGCTATTCCATCTTTAAGCTTGTTTTTAAATGTCTTCATGGTCAAGCTCCTTCTCTGCTGAACGATTTTGTTGTAAGAAATCAGCAGACCAGTCGAGTAAAAAACGGGAGATTTCGTGTATCCCTATCGAGGGAAGACCCCGTTTTTTGTTGACAACTTCCACAGTTTACAAGATATGGAAAGAACTTCTTGCACATTTTTTGTTGATCAGAGCGTGCGCTTAGTGTAAAATATAAAATAGGTCTTTTATTTTAATGTTATGTCTTATATACATTGTGTTGTTTTTATTTTATTTGATATTTTACGCCAAGTGCAGGCTCTACCTGGCAACACCATAACGGAGCTTTCCCTTTCATTTTATCCCTGTACACTTCATAACAAAGTTACAACCATAAGTCAGCCATGACAGTCTCTTCAATAACGTGATGCTGGCGAAGAAAGGAACATGATGGATTGGTGTCAAAGCTGCGGGGAGCCATAAGCCAGACAGAAAGCACAGGCTGCCCATCTGTCAACAATCTCAATTAACCACTGTACAGACGGAGGCACGCTGCTCTTTTATGCAGCGCTGCGGGGAAAAAAAGGGTCTCTATCACGACGGTGGGCGAGATCCTATTTTTACAAAGAGAAAACTGTGTATTCAAGTGAGCTGGATTGGTCCATCCATCAGCAGGGGGGGGGGGTGAGTCAAATTGAAATCTGACATTTAGAGGCCCAACGCCTTTTCTCACTGGCACTGATATGAACTATAGCAAGTGACAAATTGTTTGTATCAGGCCCGTCCCTGGGTGAAGCCTCTGATAATGTTTAGGGTTGAAATAGGGACCCTTGGCATTTTGCTGAAAGGTCAGGTTTTGTGTTCATTAATGCTCCCTTTTTACTTACAGCCAGCAGTGGGGATGAGGATTATTGTCATAATCTGGGTTTGTGCCATCTCATGAATGCCGCCTCATTTGTTTTGACTCCTCTCAATATCAGGACACAAGGAGTCAATGACAGACCGTCAGGAGCAAGATCACAGGAGGGAGGTTTAACACGGGCACTCGAAAATGTATGCACAACAATTCATATGATATCTTTATGCAATGTGTGTATCATCATACGAAATAGGACCGAAGTGAAACGGCCATTTTTCTGCCGCTTTAAACACATAACAGTCATGGTTTTAAACACGTGATTAACGTCATGAAACGGGGCGACTTTGGTAAGTTTAGGCAATAAAACTACTTGGTATGGTTAGGAAAAAACAACTCGGATTGGGTTAAAATCACTACTTCCCTGTTATAAATAAAGCTGTTAGAAATAATAATAAAAATACTGGATGCAGTTACATGGTGGCGTAGAACGTGACAGACATCACATATCTACGAACACTGGTCCCCTGGGTGAAAGTCCTTTGTTTGTTGGACCCATCCACCCTAAACAGCCTTCATTGTTTTTTATATTACACCACCTCACTTCCTTGTTTACTCCATAGACTGTATGTGTATGGTGGTTTACTCCCCTCATAATTAGTACGGTCACTGGAGGTCACCGTCTACAAATAAAACATCAATATGGCACGTAATAAACTGGACCTCCTGGCTCACAATGACATGGATTACGCATGAAATGCATGAAAACGGTGAATGAGACCCCCCCCTGAATAGTGTCACCTCAAAATGTCAACTCTTTTGTGCCTCTGTACAAACTTTCAAACAGCTGATTTAATTGGCAAATACATAATATGCTGCTGTCTCCTTAATTTTCAACAAAATGACAAAGTATAGTGATAAATACAAAACTCATCACTCCCTCTGCGTGTGTGAGAAGATCGCTGACAATTTCACGAGGCAAAACATCCAGGATTCATTTGGTTCTGTAAGCAGGGTGTCCGTTTACAGCTAAATTAACAAACCTATCTGTAATTCATTTAACGTCTGCACCAGACAAATTAGTGTCTTGGATCCAGAGCTAATAAACAGCTTGAAGCAGCGTCGATATGTACATAGCCCTACATCACTGCTGATAGCGTGCGGGGCATTTTTGATTAGCTAGGCTCCTGAGGGAACAGTGGGGTAAATTGGACCATTTTCTTTCCTTTGTATGTCTGTTTTAAAGAGAATGCAAATAGATATCTGCCACTTTTTCCCTCACAGTTGAGGATCTTGCATGAAACCTGTCTTTTTATTTTAGACACGAGATGATGGTTCAGTCTTTCACGTTACCCTTAAATGCCCTAATGGAAAATAAATACTATAGCCTAGTAAGACTTTTATCCATGGATCTAAGGCTGGATTACCAGGCAGAGCAGCCAGCTGCCACAGGGCCCCAAACCTCCAGGGGCCCCTGAAAGCCACAGGTTTGCTGTGTGACATCTAGTTTGTTGTCACTGTCCAGTGAAAGCCATCTATCTCAATTTATTGATTTAAATGTTATGGATATGATGGATTAAGTGTCCGTTTGCAGGTTAAGACAATGATCCTACTTGAGCTAAATAAACCATTTAAAGCCCACTGGATTACAAACAGCTGAAAACAAGGTTATTTTTCTTAGCTCATTAAAAAGTTGACACTTTTTAAATTTGATTAATTGCAACGTTTTCTGTTGAAGAAGTAAAATCCTGCTATATGACATGATAAGTAGGCTAATAAATTGTAAAATATTGACAGATAGTCTAGTTAGATAGCAAATTCCCCCATAAATAAATCCCTATGCAGTTATGTGCAGACGCTAATCCAGGAGGTCTCAGAGACAAGCATTTGAAATTATTTGTGTAAAATGATCATTTTGACCAAGGTTGAATTTTCCTTTAACGTAGGTCTTGCTTTATGACCTGATCTCGAAGAACACTGTATCAAAATCTAGTTTTAAGTGCTGGTATAAGTATTAAGATCTTTTGCTTAAATAAAAGTAGCAATACAAATAAAAAATACTCTAATAGTGGTAAAAGTACAAAAGGATTAGCAGCTAATGTACTTAAAAGTAAAAATACTAACTGTGGTATAAGCTGATCATATATTTTGTTTGTAAAATTTGATCTTCAAACTAATCTTGATCTTCTGTCTAATAATATCTGTCAAATAAATGTATTGGAGTAAAAAGTATGTTATTTACCTTTGAAATATAGTAGTAGAAGTATAAAGTACCTCAAATTAAAGTACAAGTACCTCAAAATGGTGCAGTACTTGAGTGAATACACATTCATACATTCCACTTTTAAGACATTGATTGCTTCAGCTTACATTGCCATCATTCATCCTATTCTGGCATGAATTTGTGTTTTATCAAGTTACCACAGAGCAAACCTCAGGCTACAGCTGTCCAGCACAGGAATACTGTACACATTACACACAGCAGGTCATTTTACCTTCAGGCTCCCTGGCAGGTTAAAGGAATAATTCTCTCACATGAGAAGATCGATACCACTCACATGTTTGTGCATAAAATATAAAGCTGAAGCTAGTCTGTCCAAAAGTATCAACATCTTCCACCAGCACCTCTGAATCTCACAGACTAACCTGATATATCTCATGTTTGATTCGTAATGCTGAAGTGTAAAAATAACAGGTGGTGGTTATGTATCAAATCAGTTACAAATCATGGCTGAGCCCACCGTTTTTTTCACACATTTTCTTGAAACGCTTGCTCTTGGGTGATGTGGGGAAAATCATTGAGCATGTTCTAGACCTGCTCTATATGAGAAGTGTCCTCAGATAACTTTTGTTATGATGTGACACTATAAATAAAATTGAATTGAATGTACAGGGAGGGACTACAGGGACTGTTTCTTGGCTGAGGGCAGTGACTTCCACCCACGGTGACGACAACAGTCCAAGCATATCTCCAAAGATGGCAAACTACTCCTTTAAAACCTTCATTATTTCAGCTGCTTATATGATGCCTATTCCATTAATCAACTGTTATGACACAGTAAACTTGGAGCCATAGCAGCCTAGTATATATACACAGAGTATATGTAATAGATTAGGGAGTAATGCAGCTTATAACAAGTTGATCCAGCCATGATGCCTCTCAAAAATGTAAATGTATCTTATGGTATTTTATGTTTAAAGTGTTGTTTTTAACATCCCAATTTTACTAAAAAAAAAAAACGAAGAAAAAAAACTGAATAGGCCCTAGGTATGAATATTGTTGTCATTTCTTCTGTTGTTTTTGTTGTTTTACTGTTAAGGGAAATCACAAGACTTGGTTATTACCTTGTCATGTCATGTCAGCTGACTTCGTGCTTTCACCTGACTCCATCCTTCCTAGTTTGTTTGTAGTGGAACGCTATTGGACAGTCACAGACGCATTGTGATTCTATTGGTCCAAATGTACGTCAATCATTCAAGGGGGCGGGCTCAACACGTTTTACACGAGGAAATAGATCCAAATTCAAACAGTCGCTTATTGCCATCGTTGTGCGGAAAGTGTCGAGTTTAAAAGTCAAAATGTGCAGAGCCGCGTGTGTCCTCGCGCTCGTGGTTTTAGTCAGCCCAGCTGCTGAAGCGCTGGACAATGGTCTCGCGCTGAAACCCACAATGGGCTGGCTGCACTGGGAGAGATTCATGTGTAACATCGACTGTGACAAGGATCCCAACAACTGCATCAGGTAAGAGACAGCTGGTCACAGTCTGACACAACACAAGGACATGGTCTCATATGAGAAATACAACTCCTTCTTCAAACATCTCATTTATAAAATCATGTCTTCTAAAATCACATACTAATGAGTCAACATAGCCTATATTAAATGTAGGCCTACTGTTATAAACGAGTATAACACCCTCTGTGGACAGGAAGTGACAATATGGGTTTACTTATAAACAAAACAAAAGAAGCACATTTGTTGAACAAAGAACATCTGAAACTTTCTGGTTACTTATCTCATAATTATAAACACAAATTTAAAACATGACCATGCATAACAATTATTTTCCATTAAGTTAATTATTATTTCATAATTATGACATCTAAGGCTATCTTGTGATGCTCGATTATGGCATAATTACGATTGTTTTGGTCATTAAAAAATTAGATAAATAAATAAAATATAAATATATATATTTAAATAAATAATATAAAACAATAAATACATAAATTAGATCAAAATAAATAAGATTAACTACTGCCAAAACCTACTGAAAACTCCTAAATATATATTCAACATTTTGTTAAACTATATTCAACATATTCCAGTCAGTAACTTAGTGAAAAGCACACCGCTGTAAAGGACAGGGGTGCACTGGATTTGTAACAAGCCAAAACCAGAGCATCATTGTTTACTTGCATCATAAATAAAACAAAAGAAGCACATTGGTTTAAACAAAGAAAAATCTTAAACTTTCTGGTTACTTATATCATAATTATAAACACAAACTTAAAACACGGCCATGCATAACAATTATTTTCCATGCAAGTTAATTATTATTTCATAATTATGACATCCGAGGCTATCTTGTGATGCTCGATTATGACATCATCACGATTGTTTTGGTCAATATTGAGATCACGATTGTTTAACACGATTACTCACTGATCTGAAAAACTAATTAAAAATGAGATAAATAAATAATATATAAATATATATTTCAATAAATAACATAAAACTATAAATAAATTAGATCAACTACTGCCACAACTTACTGAAATATATATTCAGCATTTTGGTAAACTATAGTCAACATGTTCCAGTCAATAACTTTCTAGTTTTTAACTGTTTTCTTATACTGTCATGTAATATGTTTTTTGTGTGGACCCCAGGAAGAGTAGCTGCTGCTAATGCAGTAGCTAATGGGGATCCAAATAAACAATTACAAAAAATAAGTGAAAATATTTAATATAAAATAAAATATATTTTATAAAGCTATAAAATAGAAAATAAATAAAAGAAAGGAAAATTTTAATTGCTTAATGAAAATACACAGGTCATAGTACAACTAATTATTGTTTCCATCATAAAGATGCAATAAATAATGTCAATTTCAATCATCAGTTGAAGGTATTTCTATAAATGGCCTTTCTGCCTGCAGCATTTAACATTCCAAATATAATTATTTCAAACCACTTGCACTTTTCTGCAGCTTTTTTAAAACCAGCCTGACCAGTCTCTGCACATTCTTTATTTCCCCCCAGAATGAGGGGTACTTTATCCCTTTCTGTCAGATTACAGAAATCTGGGCAACTCTTTTCAAATTTTGGAAAGAATTCCTCCCTAATATTTCTGTAGTTCTGACATTGTGTTAGGAAGTGTAGGCCCGTTTCTACAGCTCCCTCATCAACAATGGCAGCACAGTCTGTCCTCTCTGGGCAGCCAGCTCTGTCTGTGTCTCTCTCTCTCTCTTATATCAGAAACATTTACTACAGAGCTTGTTTCTCTGAGTGTGTGGCAACATGCAATGTATTTTGCAGCTAATTTTGCACACTGGCTTTTCTCTCCACGTAAGTAGGGCAGTTTCTGAGGATCAGGGGAGATGCAGAAACTCAGGATATGTATTGTTTAGTTTTTCAAAGAAGACCTCTTAAATCCTTATATTTGTCACATTAAAAACAGTAAAAAGGTTCTGTTTCTGTGTCCACTCAGTCTATACATTGTCAACGTTTTCCGAAATTTCTTTGCAGTTTGTTATAATATAGTGTGTTGTTCTTTCTTTGGGCATGGCGAATGAAAACGTCCAAGATTAGCTTTCAATAACACATCATAAACAGTGTTTTAGGTCTTTTAATTAATGTCATAAAACACTTAAGGTGCAAAGAGTAAACCTACTGTTACCTGTTTTCTCATCCATGTCCACAATTATAGTAGGCTATGTGTGTTTTCTCACATATGATGATTAGATTTGATTACACCCTTACAGCAGACATGTAAAAATAAACCCTCTAATTGACACTTCACCCTCCCTCTTCAGTTTCAGCATTTACCAAGAAGCCAAAGACTCAGGAGGCAGAGGAGGGATCCTCCGTGCTCTTTGAAGCCGAGACCGAGAAGCCTGACGTTAAAGTAAAATGGCAGTGCAACTCAAAGGACATCGCCGGTAGCGACAAATATGTGATCACAGCCAACGGAAAGAAGCACTCCCTCGCTATAAAAGCCGTTACCAAGGAAGACGCCAACGTCTACGCAGTGATTGCTGCGGGGTCAAAGGTCAAGTTTGACCTGAAGGTCGTATCAAAGCCAGGTGGGAGACTTTGATGCTGCAGCTGTGCGTTTGAGGTTTCTGCCTGATCACCTGCGTGGTCACAGAGCACAAAGCAAAATGTAGCACTCAATGCAGGAAACCAGCGAGGCAGTAAATACTTGATGCACTGCATGCACTTAATGGCATGGACTCATGTTGTGCTGCACTCTGACAGCTGCTCAACAACAAGTCTGTGACACAGCTTTGTGCGGGCTATCTTTAAGAAGTGTGTGCTCATATAGGAATAGTTTGGTACATTTTGGGAAATATGCTTATTAGCTTTCTTGCAGAGTTAGATGAGAAGATGTAAGGGTGAAGCCAGCAGACAGTTAGCTTAGCTTAGCTTAGCATAAAGACAGGAAGCAAGGGAAAACAGTTAGCCTTGCTCTGTCCAAAGGTGAAAAAAAATCCACCTACCAGCACCTCTAAAGTTCACTAATTAACATGGTGTATCTCAAAGTGTAAAACAATAACTTGTCATAACTTTGGGGTTGCCAGGCAACCAGCAGAGACTCCAGAAAGTCACTGTCATAGTCCCACACATAACCCATGGATGTATTAAAGATGTAACATTTACGCATTATAAAGGTATCAGGGTTAAAAGTTATATATTTAGTTGAGTTGTGTACTTATATTATCCCAAATGTTTTAACAATTTTCAAAGCCAGATAAATCTGTAACTTTATTTACTCGCTGTCCCTCAGCCAACAAGCCGAACAGCGTTGGAGAAACACTGATTTTTAATGTGAAACTGCTTTATTCAGAGTATTTACCGATTTAAATTAACCTGCTCCGTTTGTTTTCGGAGAGAGAGAGACCTCTGCGGATAATTCGGCTCCTCAGAGGTAAAAACCTCTTGAACGATGAACACTGCAGGAATCCTAAACGGGAGAAACTGACTGCAATACCGACATTGCTCCGTCTTTTGTTATTGTTTTGATTGAGAGACCCCTAGCAGCAGAAAATACCTCCAACTGCAAACAAAGTATTTTTATTTCTCTTTGTATCATGAATATTTGCAATGCATTTTATACGCATGACTTCATCCCAATGTAAAGTTTATGGGCCTGCAAAAGAAACACTAAAAAAACTTTTTGGGCTTGACAGTTTATACTAAACAAACGAGATATAACATATTTAATGTGCTTGAGAGATGCTGGTAGGTGGATTGCATTACCTTTGGACAGAGCTACGCTAGCTGTTTCCCCCTGGTTCCAGTCTTTATGCTAAGCTAAGCTAACTGCCCCCCTGACTGTAGCTTCATATACCATAAGAGATTTCCTAAATGTAAAAACTATTCCTTTAAGGATCTGGATATTTTTGCAATCAATCACAATGATTTTGTCCCTCACTTTATCACATCTACAGAGCACTGTTGTGTACGCTGCAATGACTGTGTGCTAAGTGTGTCACAGAGCAACGTTTGTGCCATTAGTCTGTCAGTGTGACCCGCTGAGGTCGTTTGTTTGGATTTGATAAGGTGGAAACAAATCCTGAAGAAAGGCTGCAGACTAATGGGCCCACAGTGTGCTACAAGAGACGTCCCACAGCTGTCTGTGGCTCATATCATAGCCACCCTTACTCTGTCTGCACGGAGACCTTGACCCTCACACCGGCACATTATTTCCTCATGAGTAACCACCACTTGACTGGCGCTCAGGATAGGCATGAGAGGCAGCTGATAACATATGGAAAATTGTTCAGCCATTCAAAGGCGATAACACATATGAAATATTTGGGCGATACATGTTGGCCAGACAATATTTTCACTTTGACAAAAAGAATATCAAATAGATTCAATTGTATAAATGTATACATTTCACTGATTATGTGACAAAATATTCACAAATAGTCCTTCTCAAAGTTTCCTGTGAAAGAAATACATTTCTTAAAAATTCTGCTTTTTAATAAACATTGTTTGTAGACCAGGGATACTCAACTTGTTTTGCCTGGGGGGCCACTTTTGCAAAATGACAGGAGGCCAGGGACCACTTAATAAACAAGTGTGAATTCTCAGTAGCTGCGACCATGTACACGCACACGTTCATGCATTCACTCACACATGCATGCACGCACGCAAGCACACGAACACTTGACCTCCATGCCAAATTTCAGCCTCGAGAACTGTGGCTGCCAAAGGGTGGGGCCGGATTTGGCCCACGGGCCTTAAATTGAGTATCACTGGTCTAGACAAATATTAAATTAAATGTATTTATAAAGCGCCAAAAAATAATACATGTTATCTCACTTTTCATATGAGCAGGTCTAGACCACACTCTTTGTAATATTATTTAAACAGTTTGGCAGATTGCCTTTTTGAAGCTGATTATGTGTTAATAGGGGTGCAGTGTGCAGACCCAATATTTTTCATTACACCTCTTACTTGTGACTTGTTATCTCTGTGGTGATGGTAACACAGAAGCTCCAGTTGTGGCCCCTGCTGAAGCCCCTGCTGAGGCCCCTGCTGAGGCTCCTGCTGATGCACCCGGGGAGTCCGGTGACAAACCAGAAGAGGCCCCTGCTCCGCCTGCAGCAGCACCCACAGAGGTCCCGCCCGCTGCCCCGGCACACGATGCTCCTCCAGCTGAGGGTGAGTTACTCATTCCCTTTCCTTTGTTATTGTCATTATACAATAAACAAATAAACATATTATTATTATCACACTGTTCATCATATGCACACTTACTCCAAGCCACAACTGTTTCAATGACAACGTTTCAATGAATTTGATGTTTTAAAAATAAGATATCCTTTATATTTTGAAGTAAGGCTGATGCTTTTTCTCTGTACTTTATTGTATTGTCAATTGTCAATTGTTTCAGGATTTTTTATCACCCTGTTTTTGGATGAACTGTCATCTCAGAGTGTGCATGATGTAAATATAGGTGTGAGATCGAAACGTTGTGATCATTAAAGTTTTGTGGCTTGTGTGCAAGCGTTACCTTTTCTTCACTGACATATGCATTCAATATCATATTGGTTTCCTTTTTTATTTCTCTCGCCTCTGTGTGTGTGTGTGTGTGTGTGTGTGTGTGTGTGTGTGTGTGTGTGTGTGTGTGTGTGTGAAGTGTCTGCCTGTGTGAGCCTGAGAACCCTTGGGAGTATGACACTTAATTTAGATTTGTGTCATACACCCAATTTGTTACCTTGAAATAATATCAGAAATAATCCTGTAATCACTGATAACAAAAATAAACAAATCAATTGAACTTAAGTAACTAAAGAAATATTCTGCTTCAATCTACCGAATGAAGATGGTTTTTGATTTCTAACGTGCATTTGAATGAAACACTGTTTGAATTTGATCCCTGAACTTCATGTTGTGGTATTCTGTTCCGACCCTGTGTTTTCAGACGGACAGCCTCCGGACACCAGACAGGACCTGACTGGACTCTTCACAGAGAAACCCCAGAGTGGCGAGGTCACCGTGGGTGAGTGGCTACAAATACAGGAATAATTTGGAAATAATCTAAAATATGTGTCAATTATCTCATACAGAAAGTTGCATAATTAGAGGTGGGTAAACCAATTTTATGCAACAAGGTTTAACATGAGTGTCTAAGCTTTTAGTATTAAATAACTGAGCTATAGGCAAGGTATTAGGAAATGTGAAAAGAAGGGAAATTGATGGAAATTATATTATGGTGCTATATGTGTAAATTGTGCTTTTAATTTGAAAAATTTGTCCCAAATTGTTGAATTAATGTGGTTTTTTTTGCCAAACCAATATATACGTCCAAGTGATAAAATATATGGATGTTTATATGCACATGCATGCTGCATTGGATATCAGAATCTGAAGCATAATGTGTTAAACCACATGACAAATAACATCTTTTGTGCAGGTGCAAACATCACGTTTGTGGCTAAAGTGAATGCTGAGTCGCTGCTGAAGAAACCCACTGTCAAATGGTTCAAAGGGAAGTGGATGGACCTCGCCAGCAAGTCTGGAAAACACCTGCAGCTAAAGGAGACGTATGACCGCAGCAGCAAGGTACTGTAGACTCCTGCTGCAGGCTCTAAAACAAGAACATAGACGTCGTATTTTGATGTCTTGAGACACTTAATATACGTGCGATTTTATTGCTTTGTTTAAAGAGCCGATGAACAGCTGCCCCATGGTGTGTATTTTGGTATTAGAATAAACTGCAATATGTAATGTCTTACTTTGAGGCAACAAAGGTGTTTTGCAAGTCTTACCCTTCTCACCCTCAGTTTTGCAAGCTCTTGCCTCAGTCACTCATCCTGATAACGTGATGAACCGCAGGCACGCTACCTTCGAGATAATGCTATGGGGAGACATGTTGCCCCTGCAAATTTCATCACAGAATTTCAGAATAAGAATCAAGAAGTAAACATTAAAGATCCCACATTGCAAAAAAGTGAGATTTCCATGTCTTTTTAAAAAAATTATAAAGCAGGTCGAGGTGCTATATAAATACTGTGAAAGCATCAAAATGCTCAATCCACAGAGAAATGCACACAGCATGTATTCAGAAATTGTGACTTTAAACGAGCTGTCAGGACTTCTGTAAGGTTGTGATGTCACAACTATGCTATATATATAGGTAGAAAGTGCCGCTACAGTGCCGTTACAGTCATTCCCCCGCTGCAATGACGGTGCAGAGACGCACAGAGCGCAGATGTGGAAGACCCAGAAACGCTGACAAATCAGAGCAGACTGGGTTTTTTCGGGAGGCGGGTTTAAAGAGACAGAGGGGTGAATACAGGTATATTCAGACAGACCGTATGAGAAAAATAATGTATTAAAGCATGTAAATATGTTTTAGTAGAAACCCAAAATTCAAGTGTGAATCTGAAAATGAGCATAATGTGTCCCCTTTAAAGTAAGCAGGGGAAATCAGTGGCACACTCCATAAAGATCCCAAATCTGAAACCGACTAATAATGTTTTACATATATGAAGCACACATGTACAAGCAGGTTTTGAATGAAAGATGTGTCTCACGTCTGTCCTCATGCATGTGGTTGCAGATCTACACGTTTGAGATGCAGATCATCGCAGCCAAAGCTAACTTTGCTGGAGCGTACCGATGTGAGGTTACATCCAGGGACAAGTTTGACAGCTGCAATTTTAACTTGGCTGTACATGGTGAGTGGGCCTGTTGTTAAATGCTTGTTTGTTTGTGGCACTCATTAATGTTGTTTCTAATATCATTTCAGTCCTTAATATGATTCGCTTGTATTTTCAGAGGCTTGTGCTGCTGAAGGTTTTGACATAAGAGCAGCTTTTAGGCGCACGTAAGTTTTCTAAGTCACTTTGTATAAAACATAAACTTAAGTCATATTAATTGATTATATGCTGATTGATTAGTTATCTTTTTGCTATATTAGTTTCACATTAAGGGTTTGGCTGCTGGTCCCCAGATACATTTCATCAATAGTGTCACACAGCTATAAAAATCAACCTGTGTTTCTTTTCCCTCACAGGGCTTAGGGTAACACTTATATCATTTTATTGACACGCACGCACACACGCATGCACGCAGGCACGCACACGCACACACACACACACACACACACACACACACACACACGCACGCACGCACACACACACACA
>JAOVVB010235423.1:0-23300 GCA_028570985.1 Heterobranchus longifilis | reverse complement strand
CCACCACCAGGTCTAGAGTCATTGCGTGACAGCGCCCACTCCACGCCGGTGCGTTCCGTGTCCCACGGGGAATGCTTCATGCCGCGCTCCCGGAGCCAGGCCACAGACGAGAGGACGGCGGTGATCTCGGACGAGGCCTACAGCCCGTCGGACAGCGTCCTGCCCACCCCGGTGGCCGAGCACAGCATGGAGCTGGCCGTGTCGCGCCAGATCAACGGGGCGCCCTGCAGCATCGAGGAGGAGAAGGAGTCGGAGGCGGGCACCCCGATGCGCGGGGAAGGGGGTGATTTTGGTGCGGACGGTAGATCCGCGCAGGAGGGTGCAGGGGGGGACTCGGCCCTCAGCGAGGTGGAACAGGTGAATAAATTTGTCTTAAGTGTCCTCCGTTTGCTCCTTGTGACCATTGGACTCCTCTTTGTCTTGCTCCTCCTCCTCATCATCCTCACCGAGTCAGACCTTGACATTGCATTTTTACGTGATATCCGCCAGACCCCCGAATTTGAGCAGTTCCATTACGAATACTTTTGTCCCCTCAGGCGGTGGTTTGCCTGCAAGCTCCGCTGGGTGGGCGGGTTGCTCATTAACAAGTGAGAGTGAGGTCGTAGAGTTCGTAAGCCCGTTTGGGGGTTTGAGATGACGGTTAGGACTCCGGAGCCTCGTCCCAACCATGAACCCTGCTTCTCTCATCATCCTCCTGCAGACATACAGCTTGGACCAGTCCTGGTAACACCGGGCCAGGATCTCTCCTCCCCTCCTCCACTTTTAGTTAACCCCCCCCCCCTTTCCGCCCCCAACCCCCTCCTTGTTTCGCTTTTTTTCTTCTTCTTTTTTTTCTACAAAGCCAGAAGACTTTTTTTTTTTTTTTTTTTTTTGCATTTTTTTTTTTTTTTATTTCAACTCATTTTCAGGTATTTTATTTTTTCAAATAACACAAAGGAAAAAAATTAAAAACTGAAATCAAAGAACTGAAGAAGTTTAAACAGTTCCTTTTCACAGGAACGGAAGATTTTCGTTGCAGCGGATGAGCGTTGCCTTCATTTATTATTTATTGCTTTTTAAACGTGTATTTGCATCAGAAAAGGAGAAGAGGTGACGAAGCAATCGAGGAAGTTTGATTTGAAATGAAGATGGAAGTGAGTTACGTCCGATTCGATAGGCCCTCTGCTGTGAAGTATACGTGAGGCAAACGTAGTATAATATCTTTTGATATTCATCCCCGTCAGAAGTAGACAAACAGCAAACAGCAGATTCAGAAAAAAAACAATCTGAAGGGAATAAAAACGTGAAGGTTCATGAAACGGAGAGCAGACAGGGTGATTACCAAATGCCTTTTTCAGAAGATGTTGATGACTGAATTTTGTGGATTGTTTTAAGACACAATTACACTTTAGTATACAACGGTGTACAAAGTAAACTGATGAAGAACAACGTTGTTTTTCTAACATTTTATAGGGATACAGTAAAAATAAACCAGTACCAATAGTGTTACGTGACCCAGCAGTGTCAGACGCGGTCAGAGAAATATTCATGGAGAGCAAAGATTCTCTGGCACCAATAGATAATAGTCTAGATAGATGTGCAATGCTCATATGGTTTTAATAATTAAGTACTTTTGAATGTGCTCATTCGTTCTGTTATTTCTCCAATTAATTTGCATTTTTTTCATCAAGTTGAAATTCGATGAATTTCAATAATTTCTTTGTATGAAGAGTTTATGATTTATTTTGGTTTCATATCAACCTTGCTCTTAGGTTAATGTATCATACTATATTATTATTATAATTAGAATAAGAATAATGATGTACTTTTTGTACAAATTAGTTTGTTTCCTAATATATATTGACAGGTTTTCCATGTATATTTTAACAGAACTGAAATGTTATTTTGTTATTGAAGATTAAATTATACCTTTTTTAGCGCTGTGTTTCAAGTAAGGTCAGAAGCATTTATGGAAATGTGGAAGTGGGGACTAAAAAAAACAAAAAAAAAACAGGGTTTTTATCCAGATCCACTCGACACTGATCACACCTCTCATCACGCCACCAGCAGTGAATCAGCCTTTTTAAACAAACATGTATTTGTACAGAATGAAATCTGGAGATATCATTATAGCACCACAAATACCAAATAATCCAAAAGCACATTTTCACCTTTCATAACTTTACCATATCTTATTTTACTTGAAGAGTTTGGAGAGTTGACTGAGAGCCTGACCGACACCGTGGCCTATCCTCACACCGAAATTCACTTTTTAAAAGTATGAAGCAAAGCTGAAACGATTAGAAAACAAAAATTAATTGTCAGCTTTTTTTTTTGATAATCAATTATTTAATTTTCTCTGTTTTACATTATTGTAAATCTTTGGGTTTGGGACTGTTGGTCAGATATTTAAAAACTTTTTTTTTTTTAAAAGCTATTTTTAATATGTCACCTTGGTTTCTGAGAAATTATAATGGGCATTTTATTTATTTATTTATTTATTTTATTGACTGAGCAATCAATCAATGTAGAAAACAATTAATCAATCGAGAATTAACAATTAAATGGGATCGGAAACACAAACTCTTTGAACTACAATATGTAGTGATGTAGTTTCTGAGGTACCTCATGCACTTTTATTTCTAAATTATGTACTTCAGTTACTTCCCTTAATTTTCATATCAGCCAAAATAAAATCAGACATCTGTGATAAGCTGAATAATATCTGCCGTTAGATTTGTCGGTCAGGCTCTGGACTCTTCTGCCTCCAGGAAGCAATAACTGCCACGACTGCTGGATTCTGGGTAAAATCTGTTTTTTGTATTGCGTGTCTACCTCCTGCACCGAGTGCAGGTGTTAAGTGTTACTGTGTGTGTACGTAGGAATGGAAACACAATTGAAGGTGGTGGCGGTGAAGGTTTAGACGGAGAGGAGTTAAAATAATATATATATATATTTTGCAAAAAGCGAGAAGGACTTAGAGAAAGGAAAATGAAATGAGAGAAAGCGGTAGAGAAGACTGAGGGATATCAGAGGCCTTTGAGAGAGCTTCTTTGAAAGTGGGATTTTTTTTAAAAAGCTAATTGGGAATGGACGGTGACTCATCACTCTAATGGCTGTACAGGGCTGCTTTGTTTTTGGCCTGCTTTTTCAAACGCCACACTCTCATACCAGCACCTGCAGCTGCTCCACTGATGGTGCTACCTTCTTTGTTTGCTCCTCCTGTGTAATCTGAGTCCTTAGCTAAAAGTTGTAGTCCTGGGGCCTCACAGAAAAATATCTTAACTGCTTGTCCTATCTTAACTTAAGCTCAAAGACAGGAAAGATCATCTCCTCTTATTAGAGAAACAAGTCCTAAACTCATGTCCTATCCTATCTCAGATATATCCTGTCTTAACTCAGCGTTTTCGAAACCTCTCCTGGAGTACCACGTGTCCTGCAGGTTTTACATCTCTCCCTGATCCTACACAGCTGATTTAAACGAGCAGCTCGTTATCCAGCAGCTTCAGGAGTGCACAACGAGCTGCTCCTTTGAATCAGCTGTGTAGGATCAGGGAGAGACGTAAAACCTGCAGGACACGTGGTACTCCAGGAGAGGTTTGTGAAACACTGTCTTAACTTAAGAAATCCTAACTATACTAGGATGTTTTTGCAGCATTTTGGACGACATGCTATAGACCTAACAACAGTGCTGCTGACATTTTTGGCAGTTATTTTGAATTTACAATGAAGTGCAGTGAATCTGCATAGTTTCTGGCCAAGCCTGACCCAAACCCAAACCACGGCAGCAGTTTTGGGCCAAATCCCGATTTAAAAACCACGTTTTTCCACTGTAAAGTGTAATTTTTCCACAGTCATATGCCATATTAAATAGAGATTCTTTAACATTTTTCCTCATTAACGAAAGGCGGGAATCGATGTTTGTACAAACCCGACCTGATTTGAGCCAGAAGGAAATTTGATAAATTGCAGCCTGTTTGGGTTAGGATGGCATAGACCCTGTTAGAAGCTCTAACAGGGTCTATGCCATCCTAATTTAGGATTCCTAACTTAAGAAATTCCTAAATTAGGACGGTTCTGTAATAGCTAAATTCCTATCCTAAGATACGATTTTTTCCTAAATGCAGTTCGGAAATATGTTTCTGCAATACCAAAAATACCAAACCGAAATTGAGATAAGATAGGATTACGTAGTTTCTGTAATGAGGCCCCTGAGCGCAGAGTAGCACGCACGTTTGCGTTGTGGCTGGATCCACTCCTGTAGCTCGTTACCCTTCACTCGTCATCTGTGGTGGAGGGACGCTAGAGGGAATATCAAGTCATCAGAGCTGTCATACATTCAGTGTAGGAGCGTATTTACGTCGATACGTTAATAATTTGTAACTCGGATACATCCGGTAAATAGCAATGCAAAGATGAAGCACATTTTTCCTAACGGGGTGGAGCAGAGTGGACGGGTTGACTTTTTTGTTGTTGTTGTTGTTGTGTACATTCATATTTCATATTTATTACTTCTTAACTGACATAAAGGTCAACATGACCGAGCAGGCTGAGTTGTTAGCAGGACATCTTTTAAAGGTCAGTCTGCAAAGGTGTTTCTCATCCAGCATTATGTAGCTTCAGTGGTCTCTCTGAACATGCAACAATTTAAAAGAAAAAGGCAGCATTATTCAAGGAGCAATAAGAGCAAAAAATATGTGATTTACAAACCTGTGTATGAAAATCCAACGATGAGTAAGTCAAATATGTCCTTTCTGTTTCTCGAAAACCAGTTACCAAATTGCTGTTGTGCTGACTCTTAACGATGACGTGACCACTGAGACACTTAGTTACTGTTGCATTCATATTTAAAAAGAAAAGAAAAAAAAAAACGTTTTTCCTTAGAGACCTCTTGTGTGGATGTTTGTTCTGCTGTTTTCTTTGCTGTTTTCATTGTTAAGTGACAGATCGTTCCCTGTGCCTGGATCCTAACTCTGCAGTTTACCAAAGTGACAAAGATGAAGGAACGGAGAGCGAAAAAGACACAACATCCGTAACATCTGTACTACAGACCGCTCCATCCTTAAATCTCCGAGCCAGGCCGAGAGGGGAAAAACTGTTGTTTGTAATGTGCACTGGGACAGCCCCGGAGTCTCTTGTCTTAATTTGTCTTTACAGGTTTCCTGTGACAAACCTGACTTTTAATTTTACATTTCAGTTGCTGTGTCATGTTTACATATTTTACATACTTCTTTTACTTTGTGGGGAGATGGCTGCAGTTTTGGCCAGATGTGTGATTGTTGGTTTACAAATCAGAAACAGCTCGTCCGTCCCTGAAATGCAGCAGTGAAGGTACAGCCATGCAAAAACCATGGGCCTCGTGCAAGAACCACTCAGCAGAGTGATTTAGGAGAACTTGCCGCTTTCACCAATTTTCTCGTATTTTGAATTTTCTCTCAGGCTCAAACTAAATTTACGAGTGGTCCAGACCTGTCGTAGGAGTCGTGCAATTAATCGGTTGTTAACCAAAGCCAAGTTTTTCACTGATGGATTTCTTGAGTTTGAGAATCCTTTATAAATTACACTTCATAATTATGCTTCAAATTATAATAAAGGTCTAAATGTATTCATATAGCCTAACAATATCATCATTAATTTAAATTGGCTACTGATGCTATAGTATGACTCGAGGGCTGGGTATTGCTAACAACCTCACGATACGGAGTACACGATACGTATCGCAATACACATTGATTTTGAATAATGTCCTACACAGAATTCACGACAACACCTGTTCTTTATTATTCTGTATAACCGCGATTACACAACTTAAAACTCAGGCCCACAGAGATCTTAAATATGAATATTCTGTTTCTAATCGCAGAGTATTTAATTAATGCAAATATTTACAGCACTTGCTGCCGTACTGTATCAATACGTGTATAACTAAGGAGTACGTCACGATATATTGCCGTATCGTTTTTTGAGCACAGTTTATACAGTTAATATCTGAAGTTAGGAGCGACTGCTGAATCTGACGTGGCACACTCGAAAGTAAGAGAAAGTTAAGATAAGAATATGAAAATGTTGTTGCATGAGGCCCATGATAAAGCACTGAATCTTGTGTTACACAGGGGGTGGACTTAATAACAGAAACACCCACAGGGTATCTAATGTAACAACCGAGCAGCAGAGCCTACATTTGTGAAAGTTTTGATGAATTTTTATTCAGGCGGTGTCAAAGGGATGTTCAGGGTCTGAGGTCTGAGGTCGTACTTTGTGGTGCTTTTGTGCGGGACTGAACTTTACCGTGAGGTGTTTTTGTTAGTTTGTCTACTCCCTGTGTTTTGCTACATGTTAAAAGTCTCAAACCAATATATTTATGACATATCAGGACTTTCAAAGATTGCCATTGGCTGTCCTTTAAACATTTCTTTTAAAGATTTTTGTTATTTATGTGACAAAAACGAATTACACATCCGGTTTAAATGATCGAAATCAAGCGATTTAAACACAACTGGCTACCTGAATTTCATTACTGGCCAAAAATCCCTGTCACGTTAATTAATGTGGATGATGCATGTAGAAGCGAGGGGTTGATATATGAAACTAACGGAGACATCTCGATCTGCTTTTTGCCCCTCTGTCAGCTCCCAGTAGGCAGACCGTCACACGGCCACGCATACACGTCAATAAGTGTATCTGCATATCCATGTCTGGTGGTGTGTTATGTAGTCTGCATCGTTCTATCCTGGGATTGGAGATTGCTGTTTAATTACGTTATATATACAAGTATATATATATGTATAAATCCATGTGCCAAATCCAGTTCTTGTTCAGTCTGATCCATTCCGAGCCCATGTTTGTACTGTAGGTAACCTTCTGTACAAGTCAGTATAAAATATTGTTTCTCTCCAATAGTCCCTTGTAACTGGTGCCATTAAATAAAAACTATTCAAACTTGAAATAAACATTGAATAAAAATGTGACGTGGCTCCCTGTGGCTTTGTGGTACGACACAAATTCAACACAAATCTGAATAATTCCAATTTGTCTTTAATATATAAAAAATAACATTTACAGAAAAATGGACAGTGAAAAGTGACAATTTACAACAATCAATATAAATTCTGACAATAACTGTACAGAACATAAATATACAATTTTAGCAGTTTCAATAAATATTTGTTGGGATATAACTAGGGATGGGAAATTTGTCCGATCTATCAGAGTCGTATCCCTCCGAGCTTATCAATTATTTTATTAATACCGGAATGTTTTTCTGACAGTTGCACATTGCAAATCAGTTACTTCAAACATGCGTCTACGCTGCTGGAAACTTGCAACAAGGAGTCATGGCAGAGAGGAAGAAATCAAAAGTGTGGATTCATTTAAGGAAGAAAGACGACGACAGCGCTGTTTGTAATCTTGTCAGGATGTCGAGCAGGTGTGCTTCCTCTAATTGCCTCATTGGCTGCAGTCAGTGTAGTGCTGCTACTTCCAGCTGCTTTTTGGTGTTTTTTTTGCACAAGTGCTGCTTGTAATGTCTGTAAAAATGATAATTTCATGTAAAGGTGGAAACACCAGCAATATGCTGAAACATCTTCCTTTGCAATGTGGACTTAAAATCCAGGAATACTGTGTTTGTGCCACTGCTTCCTGAACAGCAGCACGTCCACTACTGAGGGTAAATATCTTAGAATACAGGGTCCTACAGATTAAGGTAAGTTGATTTAAGAATTTTTAAGTCTTTTTTAAACTCAATGGAATTTATAATAACCAAAAATGTAGGTGTACACTCAAATGTTGTTGGGAGAAATGTCCCTGCTGGTGTCGAAGATCTGCAGGACGTTAATGCGAGACGTATTCAGTAAATTATATATTTTAAAAGAATAGCTGTTACCAATTATTTTAAGATTTTATAATGCAATGATTTATACAATTCTGCTTCCCATATGTAAGATGTTTGAAAGATTGATTTAAGACATTTTAATACAAACTAAGGCCTTAATTTTAGATGAATTAAATGAATCCCTTTTAAGACTTTTTAAGGATCTGTGGGAACCCTGTAATAACATTACTGCCTGAGTTTTTTCCACAAAAAATTGATCAGGAATCAATAAAGGAATGGATAAAGAATTGGACCGATAAGCAGAATCGATAATGGCAATTCCCATCCCTAGATATAAAAAGTAAATACTTTACAACAATTATTTAAAATGTAGTGAAAAAGTAGTTATCCTCAAGCTATCCTAGTAAGTCAGATCCAGAAGACGGTCCTAGCCTAAGTGTGAAAAGGCGGGCTTTAAGAACGGTCTCTGGTTGGTTTGAGGGGCCGGGATGGACAGGAAGCCCGGTCTCCTGCCCGCTGCTGATGCGTCTCCCGCTGAAGTCCTGGACCCCTGGCCTGCAGCTTTCGATCCGCCTCTGGAGCCGGACGATTGCCACGATTTGTTGCTGCTGTAGCCACGCCTGAATAAAGAGGAAATAAGGTTTCAGCTTATTGCTAAATATGATCCGCAGCTACACGACAGAACGTGAGACAAACACATTACAGACCCTTTAGAGTTGCCACTGGAGTTTCCGTAAGCTTTTCTCTTCTTGGAATATTTGAAGAATGGAGCTTTCTTTCTCTTCTGTCCCTGCGCAGACTGACTATTGAAGTACGTGGAGGACTCTGTGTCGTCCTCGTCATCGTAGTCTCCATATGCGATGCGGCCTTGTGCCGTGTCTATCCAGTCTCCACCTGCAGTCGGCTCCTCTGCTGCAGAGACAATGTAGGATTAATAAAGAGCAAAACAGTCACAGGGTTCCCACGCCTTCTTAAAACGTCAAATTCAAAGACTTTTCAAATACTTTGCAGGACCAATTCCCTCAGTTTCAAGGACCTAACACGACATATTCTGAGACTCGGATCAAGGGATCAAATGAGGTGTAAAAACTTTACATGGGTCTCTTACCAGACAGCTGCCACTCGGAGTATTTCTGTAGGACCTGAATGACTTCGGCTCCGTACTTCTCCAGTTTGTCTTCCGTCACTCCGTCAATCTGGAGCAGGACTTCAGGGTCAGAAGAAAGCTTCTCTGTTCATGTGGAGGGAAAAAGTTTGACAAGTTATAAAATGCTTGTTGCATCATGTGAGTTATTTAAAGGACAGTGATTCTACTCTGTCAGGGGGGTCGGTGAAAAGTTTTTATATTCATTAATTTAAATTTCATGACATAAAATTCATAGTTCAAAGAATATTTTCCAAAATAGTTCATAGACTACAGTATGTTCTAATCTAACAAATTGTATATTATTTAAAATAATCATAAACAATGTTTTAAGCAGCCTTTGTATGCATCTAATACCTTTATCTTGTGTTGTTTTTTCACGTAACTAAGACTATAGAAGTGTAAAATATTCCGAGGGACATACATGAGGGAGTCCTCGACATTTTCTGTATCTTGTAAGAGCTCCTTGGATGAAAACAGTTTGAGAAGCTCTGATTTTAAAGGACAGTTGTAACAGTTGTTTACCAGATATCTTCTTCAGGGTGGCGGTGGAGAAGATGTTGTAGTAGTGAATACCAAACGCTTTCCCCAGCTGCTTGCACAGATCCAGCAGCTCCTTCAGACACTCCTGAACCTTCTCCTCTCTCTGAGACACGTTCTGGGTCACAGCAGCTTTGTGTTTCCTGACGCTCGACGCGCTCTCCGTCTGGTAAAACTCCACCTGCGGTGACACGCGCGACAGTTAGTGTTTAAAGGTCGACTCCATCTGCATTCTTTGCCGGGGTTTTCAAGCTGCTGTTAGCAAAAAGCAGTGACGTAGGTTATCATAGTAAGCTAATCAATACAGTTAGGAATAATGTGAGTCAACATTAGCTGTGCTAAGTTTGGAAATACTTAAAGGGTTAGTTCTGAAGGGCTTAGGAATATTGCATTTTGATGCTAAAAAATATGCATTTTGACCAAAATCTGAATGTTGACAATTGGAATACATAAGGAACACTAACTAGGAAACTACAGAATGATATAAAAACCTCAAAAAAAGAAAAATAATGGACCCGCTCTTTAATGTTTTAATTTATATTGACTTTACACTTTAATAAATGTTAGATATCGAGCTCTAAATGCTGCCGTGCAGGTTACCTGCATGTGTCCAGACAGCACGTTCATGGCTTTGGCTCCAGCAGAGATGTACGTCACAGCCTGGCCATTGTAAAGGGTGTAGAGATCCTCCACCAGGATGTTGTCCAGAACCAGTTTTTTGAAGAGGCGGTCAGCATTATGCCTAGAGTAGGCTGCTCCCATCCCAAACATTCCTGTCTGTACCTTGGCAGATTTAGACCCTGACAGAAAAAAAAAAACAATTCCCCCGAATCAGACCGCCACATGAATACATCAGTACAAGACATCATGCAAGATTCACAGCTGCAAAATGTGTTTTCATTGCAAACAGATGCATGTACTTTACCTACAAAGATATCCACCAACATATTCAGTGTCAGTCGGTTTTGCTGAGGAGTTCTGCCAAACTTTGATCCGACTTTCTCGCAGTTCTCCTGGACGAACTTAACAATCTTCTTCACATCTTCAGTGACGTCTCTCACCTTGTATTGCTGCACACGGGGATAGTCAAACATTCTTGCTCAATTTAAAAGAAACTCCCAGGTAGGTTTTGAATTTGTAATGAGCAGAAGAAAGAAATGATTCCTACGTTGGGTTTAGAACAGTTGTCACAGCTGACGTCTGCGTGATCCTTACAGAAGCTTCTGTTGAACTTCAGCTCTCCAAAGTATGCGAGCAGCTGAATTCTTCTGCACTCCATCATGTTCTCACAGAACTGCACCATGCTGTGGAGGTTGTCGTAATGAGTCGCCTTGGCGTGTCTGTCACCTTCTCTGTCCACTGTGATTAAAACAAAAAAAAAGAGCCATCTGAGTCTACATGACTAATACAGTTAGTCATTTGGAAAGTTTTGGACAATTTCATAGGCTTGAGGAAAAAAAGAGTGTGTATACAGTCTATGAGTTAAAGTAGTTTAATGTTTTTGGTACTGTGTACTTGTTTGAATGTGTATATTTGGCCAAAGGAAGTGAAAACTCTCCACTGGGTCCAATAACACCTCCTGCAAGACTGTCAGTGATTTATGAGTTATGAAAGGGGCGTGGCGTAAAGGCTAATACAGAAATGAATGAGAAAGGTCTATATTTTTCCACTTACTGCTGATGATCCTCTTGATGCGGTGGACGTCGGAGTAGGAGTAGAAGAGAATACAGTAAGAGATCTCTCCATCTCTGCCAGCTCTCCCAGACTCCTGGTAGTAACCCTCCACTGACTTAGGCAGACTGGCGTGGATCACGTAGCGCACATCCGGCTTGTCAATGCCCATGCCAAAGGCAATGGTGGCACAGATGACCTGGCGCATAAAAGGAAACAGTCAAATGAGCAATGTGCACTTAAAATTAATACTTCACCCTAAAAATGATCATTTGTATATCGATCAGTCACCTGTGTTGCCTTGAATTTATGAAGAAAATCCAAAAACGGAGAAACTCCTTGACTTGAAGTAACGGTGAGGCGCAATTAACAGCAAAACTATATCAAAACATCTGTTTACAAACTTGCACAACTCCTGCAGTATAATCCAAGTCTCATTTATCCAGTCATACAGTCAGTACTTCCCAAACATGCATTTTCACTAAAACCTTACTATTTACAACCGATCCGCATAAATGCAGAAGTGTTTTAAATAGCAAGGTTTTAGTTTAATGTTTTAGGAAAAATGCATGTGTTTGGGAGTAAACAACTGGATAAATGAGACTTGGATTATACTGCACAAGTTGTGTGAGTTTGTAAACTGATGTTTTGAACCCCCATTACTTCATTTCATCAAGAATTCTCTTGGTTTTGGATTCTTTGTTCACCGTGGAGGCACACAACAAAAAGGTTTTCTTCACGAATTCAAGGTAACACAGGGTGAGTATTAATGATAATTTTGGCAGTGAAGTATTCCTTTATTCTACTGGTTTGCAAAATGCTACCTTTCCTTTTATGCTCATTGCTGTGTATCCCAGCACCATCTATATTGTATCTGTATATGACATCAGTGAGTGGTGACCTCACCTGGCAGCCGTCCTGGTTGATCCACTTGCTCTGCACATATTCTCTGTCGCCGTCACTCAGGCCTGCGTGATACGACAGAGCTGATATCCGTGCTCTCTGCAGACTCTCAGCCATGGCATCACAGTCATTACGGGAGAGGCAGTACACAATGCCAGAGTCACCTGCAACATGCAGAGATGCATGTTAATAAACAAAAAGATAAAGTCAGAGGGGGGGGGGTCTGTAATCACTGACAAAATATTCCCCACTGAGAACATTCTTTAATTTATTACAAGGCTGCTTACAAAAGTACAGAAGTATGACAGACCACAGAATGTGTTCACATACAAATCTGAGTAGAATTTTTAACAAAACAGTTTGGGGCAGTGTTCTGAAAATAACCGGGATCAGATAAAGTGCCTCTGAATTATTTACGTGGGTAGTGCTTCTTGATCCAGCTGATGCAGTCCTCGTCAACCTTTTTGGGTTTCTTGGGCAGGACGGCGTACTTCAGGTTTGTTCTGTTGAAACTCATAGTGAACCTGAAAATATATTGGATGGCAAAATGTGAAGCTGTTGCCTGTTTGAATTCAAAAACAATATAAAAATACAACTCGTTTAAAAAACGGGAGACAGAGCCTGAGATGGAGCACGTACACCTGCGGCCGAGTCATATTCAGCTGGTTGAGGATGTCTTTCTGAACGCGGGGGGTGGCGGTGGCCGTCAGCGCCATCATCGGCACGTTGGGGAACTTCTGACGCAGTTCATGCAACTTCTTGTAGTCTGGGCGGAAATCGTGACCCCACTGAAAGATTTAAGGCCGCAGGATGATTCACAGTGGCTGTTGTAAAAATAAAAAACATGCTGCAGATTGTGTATAAAGCAGAGGAACGCACCTGACTGACACAATGCGCCTCGTCTATGACAAAACGGGCCAAAAGGCCTCGCTCGTACAGGTTCTGCAGGGCGGAGATCAGCTTGTTGCTTGCACTCACCTTAGGGAGAAAAAAGATGCGTCAGTCTTGAGTAAAAATCTTACTTTCTGACTTTATTTATAGCAAACGAGCCCCTTTCACACATGCACTGCCACCCTGAAATTATCTAGACATTACACAGAGGAGCTGTGTGTGAGAACGCAAATGCCCGAATCAATCGGACCGGACATTAAACAGACTTTACCCTGCCAGCTCCCTGGTACAAAGTCCTATTAACGACTGTGTGAGAATTCACAGCAAGTGAGTGGGCGTGTTGATGGCGTTTCTATCATGCAGCTGGCGCAAAACCGGTAGAAAATAAACATCCGAGGGTGAAGAAGAAGAAGGGTAATTTATACAAAGACACCAATGAAAATGTGTAACTGGAGACAAAGAGATTCGGGAACTTCTGTCAGTAAGGGCTGATGATTAAATTGTCAGACAAATTTAAGGAATGGCAAGAGACTTTGTTGTTGTTTATGAACAAATTACAAACCGGCTACGTGCCCAGAGTGTAATCCATGTCCTGCCTCCCCTATTCTAAAGCAAACGGAGTATTTCCACTAAGTGAAAACGCGTCTGACGCAGAATATCTCCTGTTTGTGTGAGTGTGAATCATTAATTTCTCACCTTTTCAGGAGTGACATAGAGAAGTTTAATGATGGGGTCTTTCCTCGAGAGCTGCATATAAATCCTCCCCACTTCACTGTCGCTTATAGTCCCAGACAGGCTCGTCGCTGGGATCTGAAATGTCGGACAATGTAGGACAAATATTACAACAACATCATACTTTATAACGGATCGAATAGGTGCAAACATACTTACATCGAGTGTAGTGAGTTTCTGGACCTGGTCTACAATGAGAGATTTGAGAGGGGAGATGACCACAGTGACTCCTGGTAACACGCAGGCAGGCAGCTGGTAGCACAGGCTTTTACCGCCACCTAAAAATGCATCAGTAACAGAGAAATGTGGACATTTTTACTGCAGTTCACATCCCGAATCTTTTAAATTTTAACTTTTGATCACTACTAACCTGTGGGCATCAAAACAAATGTGTCTTCTGCCAGAATTGTGGCATTAATTGCTTCCAGTTGATTGAACCTGAATTGATGAAGACCAAAACGCTTGTGAAAGATCTTCATCATCTCCTGTGAGTGGGGGAAGTTAAACCCTCTGAATCGATCATGAGCTGGATTCCTGTAGTTGGGTTCTGCATCAGAAAACATTAAAACTGAGTCAGTAAACTCTAATAAATAAATAAACCACAATTAATCTGCTTAAAAAGTTTAATTTAGCAACGTTTACCGCCTAAAAGGAGGACAACAGTGCATTGCTCTGAGAGTCTGGGACCAGTTTAGACTAATACTGAGATTTGATAAGTGCAGGCTGAGAATTACCAGGAGAGCAGATCTTTGAAGGCTTGGGTGCTGGTGCAGGTGTTGTTGGTTTCTTCTCCCATGAAGACTTGCTTGGTCCCCCCTCTTTCACGGTTGTAGTCTTGGTGCTGGTGTTCGGGGGTTCGTCATAGTAATCAGGGACATCTTCGTCATTAAAGTCGTCTATGTCAAAATAGTCATTGTAAAAATCATCTAGTTCTATGTCTTGTGCAGCTGTGCTGGCAGCTGGGGTGTTAGATTTGTTCTTAACGGGTTCTGTGTTTTTGGGAGAGAAGAAGAGATCTGAACCATCCAGGTCTGTGCTGGTTTTCTTAGAGAAATTAAAAGATGGACTGTGGGTTGATGGAGAGTCACACATACTCTGGTTCTTCACATACATTGGCCCGCTGTTCTTATTGTGCAAGGGCTTTGTGTTAATAATATTGTCAGTGCGATCAGAGTCATAGTCCACAGAGATGACTGAAGACCTCCTGCTCTGAGGAGGCTTCTTGGAGTCCAGGGGCACAGAGCTGCTGGACGACATAACACTAGATGCATCACAGCTAAAAGAAGATTTTTCTTTAAAGCTGGGTTCAGAAATCACAGTGCTGTCTGGCTGCTGCATCCTCAATAAACTGCCACCGCTAGTTGCAAGAATCCTCTTCCTGCGGAAGAAAGGCAGGTGATTGCAATCACGCTGATCATTAAATATCATGAATATTAAAGCTGTTTTCCGATAAAATGTACACACCTTTGAGCCCTCTTCAGCAAAAGCTCATTTCCACAAGACAGACCAATTATTTCATGTTCGGGTACAGAATCAACCAGAGAACAAATAGACTGCATGATACTGAAGAGCTGCTCATCTGTGATGTGATGAGAAGAAAGAAACAACTCAATTCATGAACGGGGACAAAGAACAGAGTCCTGATTTTCTAAATAAAATGTGCACAAGGTCTGGACAAATCAGATTTAATCATAACACCTACTTATTTTGTCGTTTGAGTGATCAGAGGGTTCATGTAGTGTTGCGATGGGTCCCTTTGATGGCACACTGTCTCTGCTTTCAGCATCAGCTGATTTAGATCTGTTTGAAAAAAAGAAAGAAAGGTCATGTCCCGTTTCTAGGGCTCTACCGAATGTCTTGTTTTACATTCATTGCTTCTATTGAGGTTTTTGAATGAAGCTTTGAATGACTGTCGGCATATTTTATGTCATCCTAAAAAATGGATTGAAAAAAAATGGATGGAGTGCCGAGCGCCAAGCGAATGCAGATACATAATATGATCATTTTATTGGGATTGACTTAAGTTACTGAAATTGCATTTTTAGGCCAAATCTGTCTAATGTCTTGGTCAAAAAAAGCATATGCACTTATGATAACTACAACAGTAATACAAATGGTGTGCACCCTTGGCAGCACAAATGCACCCACTATAATCACTGTACTATCACAGTAATGTTTTTATACCAATATGTGTATCTCAACTGATACCTTTTCTTCAAATTAGTATTCATAACCAAAAAGAAACAGACAGAGAAGAAGAACGCGTGGAATACAAAAAGATGATATCTCTGCTGCGAGTCCAACAATGTTATGGGAGTGCAATGCTAATAATTCACTACCACATATACTCACTTGTGTGAACAAAGGTTAAATACATAATAATTTGAACAAACTGACCTGGTCTCCAATGCAGAAGTAGTACAAGACATCTCATCCGGGATCGGAGAAGGGGGAATGTAATCAAGATCGTCGTCAGGCTCTGAGTTGTCAGCAATCTCTATTATCTTTGGATCAATCCATTCCTTATTATCGTCTAAAAGGCAAAAACATAAAAGCCTGTGTTTTTCTGTATAATTCAATGCTTTCCAGACCCATATCTGCCTCACAATGTACAAATGAAATACAAATGCTGCAACAAACAGCTTGTTACCTGTAATTTCTTTAAAAGGCTTCAGTGCATCATCCTTTTCCTCTTCACTATCACTCAAAACAGACTTAAAGTGAGCAAGAGAATGAGCAGGAGGACGTCTTCTGGTCCGTTTAACTGGAGAATCCTCGAGCTCAAACTCTGCTGGGTCCGGATTCAAACTAGGTCCTGGTGAAACTGCAGCTTTGCCGACACTGTGCTCCAGTTCATCTGTTTCCATATAAGATTGTTCACTTCTGGAAAGACCTGTCTTGTTTGCAGAACTGTTGCTCAACTCTGGTATCATGAGAGAGGATTGTGTTTTTTCTTCACTAAAAGATGACACCGGATTGGTGTTCTTCCCAGATATTTCTGAACTGAATGAGTCATTTTTTGCTTTGACAGGAGTTTCAAAGTCATCGAGATCATCCCAGTCATCCAGCGGGAATCCGAGAGATGCATCCAGACTGTTGGAGTTGCCTCCTCCGCTGCTAATGCACTGGTAGTCAGATTTAGTTGGAGCTGTCGTCACCTTAATAGCAGACACTGCTGCAGGAGTCTGGCCTGCAGGAGAACAGTTACCTGCTGGGCTGGTGGAGTCCGACTTGCCTTTTGAACTTACAGGGAAGAAGCTGTTGATTTGGGATTTTTGAGGTCTCTGAAGCTTGTTTGAAAATGTCAAAGGAGATATAGTCACCAAACTGTTCTTAGGGACATTGACATTCCTGTTTGCCAAAACATTAGAGCTGATTACCTTGGTCGGGACTTCCAGGTTGGTTGTACCCGATAAGGACTTCTTTTTGAAAGAAAAGGCCCTGAAAAATAAAGCAGTGTGAAATTATGTAAACATAATGTGACAGTTAAGAGCATTCAACTTGAGATTGCATTGATTAAGACTACGAGGATAGTGAAAATCCCAAATTAAAACTTTCTCTTTTAATTTGGAAACAATATAATTTCTGTATTTATTCTGTGCATCTAACTGCCTGATAGCAGATGATTAACAATTGGCTTGGTTTAAGCATTCATTTTAATATGAGCGTCCAGGTACCAGTGGATTTTTAGACTTAAAGCTACCACGCTTCCAGGGATTAATGAGGAGCTGGATTTTACTTATATCTAGTAGTCTGTACTTTATTGTTTACCGTTATTGCCACTTTTTAGTGCACTGTCTTTATTTCTAAGGCAAAGTAGCACCTGTACTTTGCTGCCTCAATAGTTAATTGAATCATTGTGAGACTCCACCCACTGAGTTGTTAGCCTATTTATATCACCTGTGAAAGTTTGCACTCTGTTTGCCCTGATGAAGGCCTGTGTTGGTCGAAACATGTTGGTTTTGTATCTCTGCTAATAATTTTAATGTTCTGAAAATGAACTAGCCAAGCAATACAGGCTTTTTAACTTTTGCTATCAGAAGAGCTGCCTTAGTGTTTATTTTCCTTTTTGATATCTGCAACTCCTGACTAAAGATCACCTTCTGGTTCACTACTCTTGAGTGCTCGTCTGCTGTTTTACCAGTTGCACAGGAGTTGAAGCAGCTGCAGCCAAAGGATCACAGGTCAGATGCTATTTCAATACTGCCGGATACGGTTTATAATGTTATAACTTCACTGCCACTTTATTGCAATTTAATGACTTTTTACATTACGTTATCCGTTTGTACTATTGAGCTATTTGCACTAAACTAATGTTTACTATGGAATACATTTGCTGTACCTATTTGTACTTTGACCTCATTTTTATTGCATCAATACATCAATTGCAATCTTAATCTTATTGTACTTGTGCAATGACAATAGATAGGCTACTCTAGATTCTATCAGTGGGTATGAGTGATTACAGCCAAATCAATATTGATTTGCTTTGAAATTGACAGATGCTTGGTGTATCTCCATACGAGTTAGGCCAAGCTGCTGCAGGAAACATTGCACATATTATTTGAACAAAACACCAAACACCAAAACACCAAAACAAATTCCTTGTATACTTGGCAATAAAAACAATTCTGAATTCTGATTCTGATTCTGATTCTCTCTGTTCAGAATCAGAATCAGAATTCAGAATCAGAATTCTGATTCTGAATTCTGAATTCTGATTCTGATTCTGAACAGAGACACTCAAATGCCTATTTTGCAATTATTGATACAAACATGCACAATTAACACACAGTAAACCAAATCAGTCTCTCTAGGACCTCCAGCTGCTGTCAATATTAATGACTATTGTTGGAGTGTGCTTGAGGCTTAAGGTTTTCATTTCCATGACAAAATAAAGAACCATGAACTTCATGAAGACAGTATAAAACATTTGAGAGAGCTAGAGCTAAACTATGAACACATAACATATAAATGAAGTATTCTAAATTTGTGTAGACACTTGCAAATGGATAAAACTGGATGAAAACAGAGTTCATAAGAATGTAGTAAATGTGTATATGCATAATGAGAACTAAGTAATACATAGAGTTACACATACAGAGGTGTAAACAGATGTGAAATGATGAACTGAAACTGTTCATAGAGGTGTTGTGAAATCACTAGTTGCACGAGGGTCTTTCTAAACAGCAAATACACTTTTTGCACAGTAGGTTATCTCTAACAAAGCTAACGTAGCCCTGTTGTGTTGATAACTAGCTAATGCTAACTGTTAGCTGGTGTTATTTGGTGAGCTCGCTGTAGACTTACCCCGCTTTGGGTTTGACCAGAGACAACTTGCTCTGAGCAGCACTGCTGTGCCTCTCCAGCTGCTCCTGCAAGTTATTTTGTGGAAGACTGGACATTGTTGATAAGAGGCTGAGCTCCACTAGCAAATGTTACCTAGCTAGCAGCCAGAGCTCCAGTTCACAAATTGGCGGCCAGTGTCTTCGCGCTGCGTTTGTCTCGCTGCTGGGATGTATGTCGTTAATGTTCATTAAACTTAAGTCAGTTTGATCTACTAATTAAACCGCTGGGTTTACTCTCTCCTGCGAATGTGAGGAAGACAGACAACACCAGATTTTGCGCCCATTCAATAAACCGACTCCTTATTGGCCGAGGTCGAGCAGCAATGAGGATTCTGGGAAATGTAGTCTGGTGTCTTTTTTGTAGGCCAACCCGGAAGTTAGCGTCACATATCTTTTTTTTTTTTTTTTTTTTTAATAAATCTTTATTGCAAAACATGTGAAATGAATGAGGTTTATTACTGGTGAAGCATCACCCCATTTTAATGTTGCAATCATACTGTATAAACATTTATTTTTATAAGATTTATTTTTAATTTTTACAGTCAATGGTTGCAGCTGGCTGCAACATAGGTCATTTTATTAATTTTTTTTTTTTTGCTATTCAGTGGTTTAATTTACTGTACAACCATGCATTGTATTTCATATACTCATTAAATGTTTTTAAAATCATCATCTGCAAAGTAAGTCATCCAATAAATGTAGTGAAGTAAAGTACAACATTTCCCTGAAATGTAGTGGAGTAGAAGTAGAAAGTAGCATAAAAGTAGCATATAACACTCAAGTAAAGTACAAGTAGTCTACCTCAAAATTGTACTTAAGTAAGCCTACAGTACTTGAGTAAATTTACTTAGTTACTTTCCCCCAGTGCTGCTGAGGTACTGGGATGTAAAACACAACATTGTAATAGTCTACCATTTATATTTTTAACCCAAAATAATTCTTGCAGTTGGAGATATAAAGTTTCAGTATTTTATTAAGGCATTTGAACAACAAAATGACTCTAAGCAGGTCTCGCCTGCTGCTTTACTAATAACACACTTTTACCCTTAATAAGAGGTTCAGTAAAATGGCATTTTATGTTTGCAGTAAAATTAATCTTAGATGTCACACAGGGATAAAATATATTTTTATGTTAATGAATGCAATATGTTTTGTGTAATGGTAGACAGCAACATGTCATCATGGATTATACATTCCTTAATCATTAAATACCATAGCCATTATGCTTGGGCATTGTGCAGACAGCTGCAATATATTGTGATGAAAGAAGGAAAAAAAGCAATATGTGTACATTTAACTACAATGAATTGAATGATTGACACTTAAGTGATAATTTCAGATATATTGATTAATCTGGATATGACTTGATCTCTATCGGTGCTTCACTGGAGGCCAAGATTTACTCCACTGTGCAAAAACACACTGTACATGGAAGCACAGTAAGCTATGATTTATATTTTTAAAAAACGTAGGAAAAATAAATCTGGACTCTGCTCCTTTTTCAATCCTTTTGTAGTTTGCTATCACACAGAAATCACACCACGGGGAAAGATGAGCAGGCAGCGAGTCCACACATGTTCTTCCCACGCTCAATGAGGAAATATCTGTAACAAGAGAATGTTGTTATTATATTTCTCTGGTTGGTATACATTTACTAATATTGTCCTCTGTGTGATTAAACAGAAGACTCACCCGCCAATGCCCCAGCCAGATCCCCAGGAGTTCTTTACTATCCAGTAAGGAGTGCCACTCTCCTGTCCATAGCCGACTGCCAACACAGCATGGTTCACTTTGTCTGCGGTTTTGTGGCATTCAGTGCTGAGAAGAGGAAGAGAAGTGAGTAAAATCCAACTTCATCCACATGACTGTTTTGATAAAGAATGAGGAACTAAACCACTTTTAAATGTAACAGCTTTACTCAAGGAACAGGCCTTTGTCTTGCTGCTTTAATCCCACAGTGTTCCGACAAAATGTTTTTTAAAGACTAAATATTTATATGGCATGATGTTCCCTATCATTATTTATGTGACATGGAGGTACATTTGGCTTTGCTGCACCATTCCTATTCTCTTTTTTAACTCAAGTGTAAGATATCTGGTTAAATTTGATCCTAATAAAATTCAACTAATGTTGACAACTGCACAAGTAACTGTGCACAAACTTTATGTTTGTGCATGTGTCTATTAAATTGCATAACTTAAAGAAAAGAAACAGCGTGTCTCAGTGGAATCAGTTTCTTTGGGTTATCTGATCAAAGTAACAAAACACTGGCACTCATGGATAATGTTATTATTCTGAACAATAACTGTGCACACAATAAATAAGAGGAATACTTATCCGTGAGTTCCGGTGTTTTGTTTCTTTGATCCTTGCTGTTACTATGCACCTGATACCCCATTTAAGATTTGGAGATGTGCGTGTTACTGTGTTCCATTATTCGGTTCTGATAAATGAGGGAAATTTATACTAAAGCAGAAACAGGTAATATAATATATCTAGCTGTGAGGCGAGGCGTTATCATATGTGTCTCAATGTCTTAGTTGGAGGGAGTTGGATTTAAACTTGTAAAATATTCCCGAATGTTCAAATAAAAGTTTTAGAGATTTTAAAGATATAAATTGCTATAACAAAACTTTGTCTGTCTTCAGCAGCATGTGTGGGCTTTTTATAGTCACATGTATTTAGCTGGTATTTAGTGATGTGAGCTACAACACAAAGTTAAAAAACAGAACAGAGAACACGAGGTGAAACAGTTTTTTTCTCCCTAAGGAAGCAAACTGTATACTTTTAAGGGTTATTTGTAGGGTTCATCTCCAAAAAACGATATATTCATTTTAATTTATTTTCCTAAATGATGTTTGTTTTTTTGGATGGACTGTATCTTTATATGTGTGTCAATCTAATATCCACACCCTCCAATCACCAATTTACAGTATAAGTGTAAAAAAGTGACAGGCAAATCAATTTCCAAGAGCATACATGACAATATTTCTGTGTCTTCTGCTGCTCACCTGGTGTACACGCCCTGGGAGTACTGCATGAAGTCAGAGGTCACCTCAAAGGCAATGCTGACAGGATTGTGCGTGGCGACCGCATCCACCATCCCCATCTCATCGTACTGTGACAGAAAGACTTCATCACTCACAGGCGGTTCAACAGAGACGTCTGTCTCGAGGAAAGCCTCTGATGTTCACTCACCGCGGTTATGTTCACCACCTCCTTCACAAAAGCAGCTGCTAGTTCTGGTTTATAGGCACAAGTATCTTCCTTTATTTAACAGAAAAAGTAAAAATCCATTAGTCCGTTTTTACTTATTATTTAGTTTTGTCTACAGGATGGTAAATGATTGAGTTACTGAAGCTGTGTAGGGGTAATCATCCTCTGTCATCAGTCCTTTGTTGTACATGATGTATTCAAATGCTTGACTGGGAAGACCGCTGGAAGACAAATTCTCGTGATAAAAATGTGTCTGTGGTGATGCACACAGACATACAGGGAATCAAAAGAGGGAGGAAACTTGACTCACCCGTTACATCCATGGTTGTTGAAGTCCTGGGCGCAGTCTACCAGCTGTTGTTCTGACTAAGTCACATGGAAATGAGTGAAAGATTACAGTAAATACTCTTGACCTTACTATGACATTGTAACTACTTTTTTTTTTTAAATAAAAGATCAGCAGTTTTGACAGAGAAATGAAAGAAAGTCACCAGTGGTACGAGCTTCCCGGTGCTGATGGCGGTAACAGACTCCAGACAGCCCGTTGTAGAAAAAGTCCAGCAGCTACCACAGTCTGCCTTTGGTGTAAAAAAACAAAAAAAAAAACAATATTAAAACAATAAGACAGATTAATGGACTTTTTCACAGAAAACATGCATGTTGACATGTCACAGCAGGAAATGCACACATGCAGAGGTATACTGTTTGTCATATTTCACAGGTGATTTATTCTATCATTCCTATTTTTCATGACTTTGTCAGTCAGCTTGTTGCTTTTTAAAAATACCAATGTATTGGTGATAGACACAGATGCAGCAGATATGGATTTCCTCATGTGCTTTGTCTACTTTTGTTTTACACAATATGCAAATTAACTGGAACTTTCCTTTTTTTTCCTTTTATATTTCTTCAGACAATATTAATTACTTAACTAATAATGTTGAGAAGAAATAAGCTGACATTTTGCTATAATAATAATAATAATAATAATACATTTTATTTATGGGCGCCTTTCAAGACACTCAAGGACGCCTTACAGACACAG
>JAOVVB010235412.1:0-23302 GCA_028570985.1 Heterobranchus longifilis | reverse complement strand
ACAAGGCTTGATCTCCTTGCTATGCTATAAGACCATTATCAAGTTTAAAGAGGGCAAGCACACGCACACGCACGCACACGCACACGCACACACACACGCACACACACACACACACACACACACACACACACACACACACACACACACACAGGCATGCACAGATGCACCTGAATGGTGAAAGAAAGCGAGTGTAATTTGATTGCGCACTGAAGGGCCGATGACAGATGAGTGTTGACAGCATGCGTTTTAAGACAGACAGCTGCCTCCATCTTCACAGAATACAAGCAGCCAGGTGGAAATGAACAAATAAAAAGTTAGTTAATCTAAAAGCATTTTACTTAGTGAAAAACACCCTTCTTTTGTTGCAGTAAATTGTTCAGTCTTTAGTGCTCTCCATTAGGCTTGTTGAGGTGGGCGATATCACTGCTGCCATATGGTGCGCGAGCCTACACCAGTGTAATTTTCTCGACACCGTCCCCATCATCATTTAATCATCTTCTGAGATGCATTCAGTGAACCTCAAACCGAAAAACATTCTGCACGATTTAGGATTAACGACCGAATAAAATCAAGAGTGACATAGACAGAAGTAAATGAATGGATTTAATCAAAAAGTTGACGTCACATGGAGCAAGAAATGTGATTTCAGATAGATTATGGATAAGATTGTAACAGTGTTGAGAGTTTTTTCATAGTTTCTAAATGTGTGAGAGAAATCAAAAGGTTTGTAAGGCCTGCTTTGTATTCATATTAGTTACAGTGTCTAAACTAAGAATTTCAAATATGTTTTTAAATCTGTATTTTCTACTCCATTATGCCATTTATTTCATGAGCAGAAGAAACCAATTTCATTTTGGGAATCTTATCATAACAGAGCGGTCTAAATGTCTCCATGACCTCTCAGTAGCTACTGGTTGTGTCTCCCATGTCAAATTGGACTCAGGCAAGAGGCCAGACGAAATATGATTCAAAGTCTCAAGTGGCCAAAAGAGGACAGATGTGGGACGATGGTCCCCCTCTGAAAGCCAGGCCTGAGGGAGGCGTCCAGGCTTGGATCCATGGTGCTTGGCTGCAACATAGATCGACCTTGTTGATGCCTTTAGTGATACTCAACTTACGGCCCGGGGGCCAAATCTGTCCCGCGTTAGAGTGCCAGCTTGCCCGCCGACCATTTTACACTGGCATTTTTTTGTACTGTGAATAAGGTGCCAGAGTGCATACAAAAATTAAAAAAAAAAAAAGTTTATAAAAAGAATGTGCCAAGTGAGGATCCCCCAAACCCAACAAAGGTCCTGGCTAAACCCTGAACATCCTCAAATCCTAGAAACACCCCTGCGTACACCTGACCTGTGCAAATTTCACAGAAAGATGAGTTATGGGCCTTTTAATGTTTATTTCTTTTACCTGATAAATATTAATGTTAGTCAGCTGCGACCAGCAGCTCTATAGCTCGCTCTGTCGGTTGGTCGGTTCATATTTCTCCACCCTTTGGCGGTTAGAGTTTTCACCCTCACAGCTTATTGCAAATTTGGACTTGTTTATTAACTGGCCCCTGGCCTCCTGTCATTTTGCAAAAGTTGCCCCTGGGCAAAGCAAGTTGAGTATCCCTGCTTTACACCGTGGATAAAGAGAGCTGGATGCAGTGTTGGAGGCGGGGCCCCGTTCAGTCCTGTGACAGTTGCTCTGTGGCGCATAAAGCCATAAAAGTTTGATTGCATCGTCTAAAAATACCGGGCTCTTCAGCACCGCTTCGTGGGGCCCATAGAGCAGGTACACTGGAGACTTCCGCCGACCAAGCCGGGCACTTCCGGTTTATCGCTCCGCTAACTTGAATGAGGATTACACGATTTAATCATGCGGCTCTTCAAGACTTTCCAAATGTTATCAGACCAAATGGATAAAATTCTGATAGTGAAACGAGTCGGGGGTTGTGGCGCTTAAAAAAAATGAATCCACTGATTTACAGACGTCTCTTTCGTCATGTAAGTCTGTGGGTAAAAGTCTTTTTGGGCCCAATGGCATCACATGATGGCCCTTGTAGTTGCAATTCCACTGTTTCCACTATGAATCTTGGCTTCAAAGCCCGGCGCTCTTCTTGGGGGCTTGCTTTTCACCCACGAGGAGAGCTTGTGCGTGAAGTTGAGCAGTACGAATGTGCAGCCTTGAGCTCACTTCTGCACAGCGCTGGCTCCGAAACAAATCTGCACAGCGGGGACTGGACTCTCTTTCCATGGTGAGATGTAGTTGGGGATACTTCAAAGTCTGTAAATCCCATCCTACAAAGAAAAATAAACACGACGGAAACTTTAAAGCAGTTATAATCGATATTTTCACAATAGAGACTTGAGAATTGACTCTCTGAAAGTGCAGCTTCCCTCAGATGCTGTTTTGGTTTTCAAGCCAGCAACTTTACAGTTTTTGGCTCTCATATCGTGGCACACTACCTGTTCAGCTCCACGCGGCAGACGGACAAAGTCAGCAACAAGCTTGTGAACAAAGTGAAGCATTTAGCAGCTAAATATTTTCAAATATTGGACTTACAATCAGCAGGAGGCTAGAAATAGGACTCCAAATGAATGCTAATGTCCCTCTGTATCTGCTGGATGTGTAAATAGGAAACTGTTTAACAAGTTTGCTATATCATCACATTTATAATATTTATATCTTCACAAGTTGTTTTCACTGCCCCCAGGTGACCAAACAAATCAGTTATTGCATTTTTAATATACAGAAATGGTCGATTAATAATGATAATCGGGACTCAGTGGGCCTCATGTTTGTCTTGATCCACTATACGACAAGTCAAGTCTAAGTGATCTCTGATGGCAAAGAAAACACCCATCAAACAGTCTTATATCCGTCTTCTGCAACATGTGCAGTGATACACTGAGATGCATCTTGACAGAAAACTGCACTTTGCATGTTATCGTTTTAAAAAGTAATGCTTCACATAATTACAAGCACCATGTTTATCTCTCTCTGCTTTGTCACTGTCTCCTTTAATACTAAATTTCAATTTCACGCAACTCCAATTAGCTCTCATCTGTAAAAACTGACACACAGTGGTTTGTAAATAGAGGCACTGTGCACATTGTACACACAGAGAAAGAGAGAGACCGAAATAAATGTGTCAGTCTCTGCTGTCCCTCGTGTGCTGTGTTTATGCGTGTTTACGTCTTCAAATATGCACGTTAGGATGCTTGATTATTACGTAACACCGCAAACAGAATGCAATTAGCTGTATTGGTGTGGACGGTCTTCCGTGATGTTAATGAAAAGAAACGTTTGAAGAAGGAGGGAAGACGCTCACCAGCAAAGCCCGGTTGCCATGGCAGGGCTGACGCAAAAACAGGACCATCCGCACTCCCTCCTCACACACACACACAGTTGTTGGCTATTTTAAGCTTCACAAGACTGTAATTTGAGTGCTCAATTTTTGACCATTGTAATTCAGATGGGGAAACAAGCGAGAGGGATCAGCGGCGGACAGGGGTGGAGGTTAGAGAGACTCGCAGGTGAGGGTATAATGGGAACACAGCCCAAAGTGCCAGCAGGCAGGGTCAGGGGAGCCACTTGTTATCCAGCCCACCTTTGCCCCTGTGACACTCTTTCATCTGCTTTCACCAGAGACAGCCCTCATGTAGACAGGCATCCTCTCGGATTGCCTGTCAAATCACACTTTAGTCTCAAAAGCATTTTCACAGCGTGAGGGAAAGTTTTGTCTCTGTTGTGCTTCTGTGGAAAAGAAATTGCTGTGCTTCTTTCTGCAATCACAGACTCTGGACAATTGCACAAAATCACTCATGACTGCTGTTGGTATTTTCATGTTGTTGAACACTGGGGTACCTTGTGTGCGTGTGCGTGTGCATGTGCATGTGTGTGTGTATGTATGAGAGACACGAATAAATGTCTTTAGTGACTCATGCAAGTGTACTATACTGTAGTCGTACATTGACAGGAGAGCAGCAGCACTGGACAAATGCCACTTTGGATTCCTTGCGAGATGAGTGGGTGGAAGTCAGATCTATTCTAGGACCTGGACAGGGTTTGCTTTTCAGACATCAATTAGCCTGGAAATAGCAGCAAGTCAGAGAGATTATTACCAGGATGAATCAGAGAGGAGGCAGACACCTGCGCCTCGCGGCTTATAATGGAAGATCTCAGGCAGCTGTCATACACATTAAAGGCAGAGAAGCTTACATGTGACTTGATCTGAAAGCCTGCCGTGAGCCAATGGGCATCATTTGTTTTGTCTTCTTTTTTATCATCACTCCTTCTGTACTCATTGTTATTATGGATTTATGGAACAGAAGATTAAAACAAGATTATGCAATATTATCTGGCTGCAATTAGGGTAAATCAACAGGTATAGAGCAGTTAAATAGAGATCATTATCTAAAAGTGGAATGTTGAAAATTATGTTTAAGTATTAAATTAGAGATGATTGGTTTTAGTATGGGTATGTTGTCATAAAGTTTAATGTAAGAAGTCTACTACTGCTGTTTAAAAGCCTCTCAGACTGATTCTCAGATTCAAGCTGGAAGTTCCCGATCTTTAGTGATTAATCTGCTGATTATTTACTTGATTAATTGTTTGGTCTATAAGACATCAGAAAACAGTAGAAAATGCCCATCATAATATCCTATAGAGCACGGGGTGACATCACCTCATTAAATGTCTTGTTTTGTCTGATCAACACTCCCAAGCTCCAAAGATATTACATTTACTATAATGTAAAACCAAGAAAAAACATTTTAAAAGCTGGAATCATTAACCACCAAGCATTTTTGCTTGAAAATTGACATAAACGATGAATTGATTATCAAAATAGTTGCTGATTTATCATTGTAACTCTAGACTCCTTTATATTGAACCTGGTCAGGCAAAAATAATAACATAACAAAAATAACAAAATAACAAAATACTGTGTTTTTTGCCCTTATCCCAAAAAAGACAATATTCCTACAAAGCTGTTTACATGGCTCATGAAACTGAATAGTCCACTAATATTCCTGTTTACATGCAGGCGTCAAAATAGTCTTTTTTTCATTGTTTTTACCAGCGGCGGACTTCTCGACCGTGCAAACACAGCGTCCCTCTTTCATTCCTTCAACCACCTTCTTGAAAAGGTCAGTGTAAACTTTCACACATCCCAAAACCTGTTGATACTCAAGTCTTTTCATAATGTTTCATGTGAAGGTGGCTCGCGGCTCCGGCAGTGACAGCACCCTCGACCCGAACCTTGCTGCTTCCAGGGGGCCGTGCGTGCGCACTTTGGCCCTGCGTGGAGGGACGGGCCCCTGTTCTGTCAACCGGGCAGTCTGTCCTCAGTGTGTCAGGGGTCTGTGGCGATGTCAGTAACTGACCCGACCCTTCTGGAAACACTTTTCCTTTGGGCATGCATCTCTACTCCAGCCTTGCAAACGATTGGCTAGTTGTTTTGTGTACAAGAACCACACAGAGCTGACCGTAAACAGGCAAAGGGCTGTGAACTATCTTCTGAACGTGCTGTATACATGTCCAAAGAATTCTTCTAAAACCTGAATAATACCCAGAATATCCCCCGTCTTAATCGGAAAATGCTATATCCTGAAAAAGGAGAAAAAAAGTGTTTACACGACCCGCATCAAATCCAGAGGAATCCAGTGGAATATCAGTGCGCCTCAGTGTTAATTTCAGTCTCTTTCGACTCTCAAGATCTGATTATAATTAATGATATTAATGTCCATTCTCGCATTGCCAGACCTATCTCCACAGCGCCGTGTTAGCGATGGAGCATGGTCTGGAATTTTAATTTTGGGACAGAGGGAAAAACGCTCCGTCTTGCTTGTATTTCTATTAAACTAATCACAATCGTCATGCTGCGACAGTGCCCTTCATCTACATTCATAAAAAAGTATGTTATGAGAACGAAATGTTTGAGCGGACATAGTGGAAGGAGCCTGACAACAAACGGTGCGTGAGAGACTGTCTGCTTTATTCCTGCATTGTATATCCGGTAAGCCAGACTCGTTAATGTCAGTATGACAGGTAGTATATTGTGCACCCTATTTATATCAATGAGGGTAGGCTGCAAACAGCAAACACCTATCTGTATTATGCATTACAGTTCACTACGTCCTCTAAAATGACCTTAGAGTTAAATCAACTCATCTCTAAAACAGTTTTAACAAAAACTGAACATTAAAACCTTCATCAAAGTAGGATTTACTGCAGTGAATTAGCTTTGGCTATGTGTACCTAATAAACCGGCAGCTATAGTGCAGGACTTTTCAACATTCAATTTTGTAATAAAGCTCTTCCTGCCATGATTTTTAATCACTAATGGCTCTGCTCCAGGAGAGATTAGCAACTAATCACCATGTTACAGCAGACAGCCTGGCTCAATTTTCACAGTCAGGAGGAGCAGTATTCACATTTGCTGTGGACACAATAGGGGTGTAAATCACAAGTTTCATCATGATAGGATATTATATCGACTTTGGACAGCGATACGTACGATATTTGCCGATAGTCTTTCACAATACGATTTCGATTTGATTCATTTCAGGAGCCTGGGATCGATGTGAGACGATATCATATGCCCAATCAGTTACATTTATATCAACTCACAGAAAGCAGCTCAAATATTATTTGACAATTTTATTACTGAGCCCTTCCAGACATTTAAATGAATGCTTGCCATTATCTGCCTGGCGTTAACCTGCTAGCCTAGCATTGTTTGAATGTTTAGGCGCTTGGACGGAAATGGTGACATAGACATGCTATATGAATTTCAAAATAAAGGCGTATCTTAAAGATGATGATATGTATCGATGTTTTCACTTTGCATCGATGCCATTGGATCATTGATCACTGAATCGATACATCGATCCAGATCGATGGGTTGTTACAGCGCTAGGACACACTGCTGCTCTTAAAGCTACTTGTCCCATCCATCACCATCCTATTGCTCCAACATCCACTGCTTATTCCTCAAATTATCTGCTACATTTGTAATTTCTAAGGAGGAATACAAGAGAAGACGTCTAATAAGTATTGTCTCTGGGCTTGGGTTAGACCTGAACTTGTAGCTGTCACAGTCTTTATTATCAACGCAGAAAATCTAAAGTGTGTAACATGGCAGCTTTGAAATATGTAATTTACTGGTCTGATGTGGAAATAGTTCAAAATTATAGCACTGGCTAAACCAGAGCATCTTGATCCCAGTTTGCGATATAGGAATACTGTGACAACGTGCCTCTGTTTCATTCATATATTTTAACAATATACATGGTTTGAGTGTTTGAATCACTCTATGGATCAAACTGCAAATCATCAATAGTTTGCAAATGGCTGCCATTCAGAAAGAGGAAGAAAAGGAAGGAGAGAGAAAAAGAAGAGAAGGTTTAGTGGGAGTTCAAACACAAGAGGAAATCTGAACCATCTGTGTGCGCCCTAATTGACTTGGTTGTAAAAATACATTTTGGTATATTTTTATTTCCAATAACCAGGCAGTGTGCCTTGTGGCTGTTTACAGGCGCAGACTTTGGAGTCAACGGGCAAACAAACAGTGAAGCAATTAGTCAATGGTTAAAACATACAACACTTATGTCTCTCTGAAATGGGTTTGTTACGCAGAGGTCACTCGTAGTTCCCAGCTGCTAGACATTCGTGGCAGTGAAAATCTGCCCGCACTCTTCAAACGCAAGTTGTTAATATTGTAAGAAGAAAACTGGCCTTCATGAGTATCAGAGATTTCTTTCCATTGTTTCATTTATATATCTGAGAGCTCTAATGATAAAACTGCTCTGTGTCTTATTTCTCTCCGTCAGAAATTGAGCATGTTTCCATGGCAACCACACTGCCGTTAGCCAGCTGTCCAAAGTGAGATAATGTAGCAGGCAGAGTTGAGAGGGAGTTCTATAAATTCCCACTGTGATCCCATAGATTTGGGAAAGCTGTTGTTGTGTCAGTGCTGGTGGAGGTGTGTGCGTTTACCTGGCTCATCACCTGGGCCCCGTTCCAAGCTCAACTGATGGTATCTGATTACAGGAGACCCAGACCTAAAAAAAAAAAGACATATATGACATCGCCGATTGTGAAAAGGCAACCAGATGAACTGATAAACAAAAACTCCAATGTGTGGGGCGTTGATGAAGGGAGACAAAGCGAGAACAGCAAGAAATGTAAATGACTTAAGAGGTGCTGGATTATTTACACTGTATGATCATATGTGTATTATTAACATGATATCAATATTTCATTTTAAATATCACGGTTATCGTAAAAAAAAAGGTATCAGATTAAGTACTCTATTGGTATCGATTGATCGTTATGGGTACTGGTATTGGTTTTGGCACCGTAATTTTTTAAACAATACCCAGCCCTACTTATAATTCATCAGCACTCCTTAGCATAATTGTTCCCACGAGCTTCCCATGTATTTAACACCCTTTCTGACAGAGTATGACTGTATTGTGCAAGTGCATGCCCTATGGCATGAATGCATCACTTAGGCCACCATCTGGTAGCTTGTGCAATATTTGTCCTGCTGTGCTCTGCAAGTCCCCCTGTTGAAATGGCAGGATTGGTAATGTAGAAACAGCTTGTCTGAGAGACATACAAGCCTTATTTACATGCCTGTCCCTAAAGGCAGAGACCGGCTGGCATGCTCTGTTGAAGTCTGTAATTTTAAATAGTCAAGGTAGCACACGTATTTTCTGCGCGCAATCTAAGCACAGATCCCTGGTAATGTGCGAATCATCATGCACGACAATATTCACGCACAGATACAAATGTGAAGTATAGCATATAATTGAGCAAAAAGGCCAATAAGACTGAAAAATGTGCATCCCTCCACTCCAACCCTCCCAGTGTCTAATAGGTTACCATGACAACCAGAGTGTGGAGAGGATTGCCCTCGTTGAGCTCGAGCTCCCTTTTGTTGGAAAGGTTTCCCTGTTTCTTCTGTGGTCTGTTGTAATCACCTCATGATAATGACACATAATCTTTATGGAATGAATATTATTCCCCATGAGGATGTTTTATAAACCGAACAGAGGAGACGACTGAAAGACGTCTGTGCCGAGAGCAATTTAAAAATCATTCACACTGACTCAGCATTTACTCCTGCATTCGAAAAAAAAGCTGCTGCAACATCAGAAAAGTTGGATAGATTGTTGATGAAATTGCATTTTTTTCCCCTCTGTGGTCTTTTGTTCTTATCCTATTCTATATAAATACAACAGCAGTCCATTTTATCTTTGCATTATCAAAAGCTGTTTTTAGAGATTGTGTTTTTTTGTGTGTTTTGTAGTAAACCTAATGTGAAAACATCACAGTTGCATCACTTTTGAAAACATACAGATTTTTCGCCAACAATCTGCAGCAGCGGTGAGGAAACCCTCATAGCATTCCCGTAATCAACACTCCTGCACCTGTTGAAGAGGATTAACATGTGAGCTCGCTCGCACGTCGATAATCCCCCTTTAATATGCACTTCATGTAATAATGAGCTGCTTGACTTCTCTGATAGCACGGCTTGAATCTGATTCAAAGCCACCCTTCTCTGCCTCAGCAACTTCAAACTTCTTTCTGCTATTTTGTGAAAACCCTCCACAAAACCAGCAGCACCCCTCCACCTCCTCTCTGTCTTTCACCGCCTGTCAAGGGAGCACACATCTCACACGGAGAATCATCTTCCGGCGCTCTGATCTGAGTAGGCCGACAGAGGGGGGCACACAGGGCATCATTTACCACACTCACGCTCGACAGCGAAAAACAAATAAAGTGGCCCACAGTGTCTTTGTTTCCAAATCACTAGTGGTACAAATTGAATGAACCTTTAATATGATTTGATGTTTACATGGTTGTTAAGTTTGGAGAAGAACAATCTAAAGAACGGAGGGACATTTCATTGGTAGTGTAACTGCATACAAAATCCATGTTTTGGTGCGTACCTCAGACTAAATTGCATTGACCATAATTCATACTACAAAATGTATTTAATTCAAACATTTGTATATGGTCAATAAGAAACAACAAACACAATTTCCCTGTCATTATTACAAAAGTTATGTTTTCAAACCCAAAGTAAATGAAAGGAAAGTTTGTCATATTTTTAATCAACAATCCGTTCATCATGTGAGCTAAACATCCAGGAGTTAACCTGACTAGCATTGTTTATTTAACACCCTTTTTCTAGCATTAGCACATATACACAAGTTTCTTAAATGTGGGAAAAAAATGCTAAAAATAGGCGATAGACTCCCTTGCCTTTCTGTTTGTTTTTTTTTCTGGTGTGTCACATTCAATGTCACAAACGCGCCGGAAAATAGAGTTTCAAAACAGTAGAATGCAGCATGGAGGCCAGTGAAAATGTTACGTGGTTACGTATTTATTTAGATGATATTTGGAACAATGTTTGAGTGCTGCTTGGACAGAGACGGACGGAATTTGTGGCTGAGATGACAACACACGTCATAGCATCAAATTAGCGTGTTGACCCGGATGTTTCCGTCACTGCTGATCGGAGCTGGAGCCGATACCTGTGACTGCAGAGTCATTTGTCCCGGGAAATAATGCCGATAAAAAAGCCATGTTAGTGGGTGTTAGTGGGGTTTTTTTGTCCAGTGAAAGGGGCTGACAACAACTGTCCCATTGTCAAAACTATCCAGGAGGGTAATTTTTATTTAGACCTAATTATATTGGTTTTAGCTGATTTGATTAATTAATTTCCACAGTCTATATAGAAGCAAAGAAAGTCACATACCAAACCAAACAGCCTGTAATGACTGATTCCGGCAATGATTTTACATACTGTTACATCCCTACCTTCACACTACAACAGCATGAATACCGGCAGTTTAAACAGCCACATTGCTTTGTTATAAAATCTAATTTAAATAAATTGTGCCACTAATTTTCTCATTAAATGACCCCTGTCAATTAAGTGACACAACAACCTACACTCACTTGTTTTTCACATGTAGCTCCACGAGGTTCAGAGTCTTGACAGATTTTTTTTAATTTTCTCTCTCTCATTCTCAGTGAATCCCAACACCAGGTTATCTGCATTCTTTGTTTAATTATGAACCGCTGATTAAAATTCCACTCCCAGCACACGCACACACACACACACACACACACACACACACACACACACACACACACACACACACACATAGACAACAATGCAGAAGCTGACATTTCAATATCGATTCTTAGCTTCAGCATGGAGGTGAAGGATTGTGGCCACAGGAGAGCAGGGAAACTCATCAAGGTGAGCTTGGGATGATAAATGAGAGATGACAAATATTGTGTCATAAATGTTAAAGGTCATGTGTGACTTTGGGCACAAAGTGCACCCCTCCAACTATGGGAGAGTGAGCCATGTCATTATCTCCTCTTCCAGCTCAGAGGAGAGACCAGCAGGGCAACGGCCAGCTAAATGTCACATGTGCCAATGCATGCCGACGGAGCGCGCTGACAGCACTGCAAGCTACAGGCTGCTGCTGTCGCTGCCTTTCCATTATGAAGCACCCATCTCAGTACCGGCACACAATAACTGTCATAATGTCACCTGAGTGCCTCGCCTGCAGCAGACAATGGGCACCACTACTGTTGCTTGGATGGGAGTGTGTGACCAAGTGTGTTTGGAGAGATAACAGAGTGTAACCTAGACCTTTTCTCAGCCAACTGAGAGCCTCCTTCTCCTTCCTCCTCGCTGAGCTTTTCTCCTCTCTGTCCTTTTCTTTGAAAACGCAAGAATTCCCTCTTTGTTCGGAGAGTCATATGTAAGGACGCCCTGTCTCTTCTACTTCATTATTTATTGGACTGCGAGGACAGCTATTGTGAGAAACATGCACACTTCTACCACACTGTCAAGCTGTTTGTGAAACTAGCGACTACATGGCAATACATATTGAAAAACACTTAACTCATTGCTTTTACTTTGGGGCAGAGATTGCTGCTGACATCTAAATGCAGTTTATTGCAGCTTTTCCACACATTTGTATCTATATAACAGACATCATTCGCCACATTTATGTTTTTCTGAATTACAGGGAGGAGATTTAAAAGCCAAAGGGGGGAAAAGGAGAAAGAAAATGACAGTTATTGAGGGATTATGCGTCATCATTGACATTTGCAGAACATTTTTATCGAGCTGTATTCATTATCTGGTGAATTACTCCCTTTTTAGCACCTAATCAGACTGCCGCGGATTAGCTTCAGCTCATGTAAAATTTATTTCATGCTTCAGCTTCCGTGGAAACGGGGCATGAAAAACCACTCAAACCAGGGAATGTGCCACAGGCATGTAAATAAATGACACTTGGGGTAGCTTGAAAGTTATGTGGGAGTGTCATTGAGCATAATAAGTATTTATTTAGAGATTCTATAGCATACCATCCTATTTTATCAAGTACTCTTGATGCACTTCAAAAAGCTACAGAAATACAGGAGTGAAAATCATTTCACAGGATGTCAAAACATTGCATTCCTTCAGCCTGTTTAATATTCTTTCTGTTTCCTGTTACCCAGACAAGTTGCACTGTGGCCGACCTTTAACTGGTGAGAGAATTAAGCTATCCACCAGGCCTATTTATATGGAGAACAGCACCTTATTAATATGTTAATACCTGCCAATTCTTTCCCACTTCATATTTAAGAGAGGAATAGCTTGACCTTTGCTGACAACCTGCCAAAAAAGTCAAGCTGGCCTAATTTAAGAAAATAGTTTCATGTCAATTTCCCTTTGATCAGGGGATCACCAAAAAATCGGGGTAATAAATACACTCATGTGTGAAAAAGAACCAGAAGTGACCAATAATTCCACTATGATGATGAGGATTTAGAGCGGTCATCCACTAAACAGGAGGTCCCTGCAGTCTACATGTCAAAGTGTCCTTGGGCAAGATACTGAACCCCAAATTGCTCCCGATGGCGGTGCCATCTGTGTGTGAGTGTGTGTGCATGTTTATCGCTCCTGGTGAGCAGGAGCCACCGTGCATGGTAGCCTCTGCTATCAGTGTACGGATGTGTGTGTGTGAAAGGGTGAATCCCGGCTTGTGTTGTAAAGCGCTTTGAATGGTCGCTAAGACGAGAAAAGTTCAAAATAAATGCATTATGATGGGGAGGTATTCAATAAAATGAATCCACAGCTCTCTGCCCAAAACTGCGGTGGTATCAAGCTGACAGTATGAATAATAATTTGATTAATACAATGTAATTTGATGACATTTTAATTATTTAACAATAAAGAATAGTTAGCAGTATATGTGTCTCTAAACTGCTAAAGTGTTTAAATTCTAGTTTAGTCATGTGGAAAGTGAAAGTGCAGGAATATGTTTATTAATATTAATAATAATAATAATAATAATAATAATAATAATAATACACTACATATAGCACCTTTTATAGAGCAGACGTCAAGTGAAGAAAATGGGCTACTGACCCAACCCTACATATCATATCTGCTGGCAAAAATACATCCAAAGAATAAAAGTCATAGGTCAAAATCTCTGTAGTCCTAAATATGTTGAAAGCCATTATGTAGTACAGTAGATGCTTCCTGGGGGATGTTTGTCATCCGACACATGCGGGGCATGCCCATCTTATACGAGTGATCACACTTACAAACAATAATCTTGTCCTCATTTTAACAGCTAGATCAATATGAAGTCAACAGGGGGAAAAATCATTTCAGCAGAATATAGTGCAGCTGTCTTTAGACCATTTGAGAATGTCATTATTATTGCCAGAGGCATTATCATGTTTGGATATAGAAGAACACAATTTGGCAAACAATAATAGTGCTCTCAGGACACCAAATAGACCTCATTGATCCACAGGCGAGACTTAATTACATTTGATTTTTCCCCTGTGTCTTCAGTTTCATGACGCCCATCAGTTACCTGCAGTGTGCACGCTACTGAACAGTGACAGTGACTCTTTGTCCATGGTGATTTATATCTGTAAGAGGAATATAAGCACAAGTCCTATATCCCCTTCTGTTTGACACAATGAGAAACTAATGCAGTGGGATGAATTGAACTCAACCTGCATGCTAAATGCAAAGGTTTGTTGAAATGCTGCCCATTTTAATGAAGAAAATATTTCATGCGGAATTGCAAGAAAATATATAGAACTAGAAGTATCCACCCTGTGATTCAGATCTGCTCCTAAATTTAATGGCTCATGCTCCACCCTTCCACCAAGTTTCATGAAAATCAGGCCAATAATTTTTCTGTAATCCTGCTGACAAACAAACAAACCAAACTAAAAATATAATCACTTTGGTGGAGGTAATTGATCATACTGAATTACCGTTTTGTTTTGTTTTGCCCCCACTAATCCGTAGAGACATACTGTTATCCTTCCTTTACTGTCGACACAAATTCAGCTGTAGTGGCTGCTAGGAGAAGTTAATGTATTGTTTTCCAGATTGATCGAAGAAAAATGTCCATTTAATTGTTATTTCTGCGTTGATTACATTGATCTCATCCATGCTTGTTGTCACTATGGCAGACAATGTCTTTATTCTTAATCCTGCCTGCTAAACTGTTATTTATCAACTGTTTCCCCAACTGGCTGAAACACGAGCAGCGATTTAGAGGTCTGAAACCAGGCTAAGGATTCTACTTTCGGGAAAGAATTTTTGTTGCTATCACACAAAAACTTGAACATTAAACTCTTTGTAATGTTTCAAAGCATTCCTCGAAACAAGCAGACAAAGAATGGATAGATGCATATCTGAGACCATCATATCTGCACAGAATTTCATTTTTTTTCTTGCAGGGTTAAAATGACCTTTTTATGCAAAACAAATTCACTGTAATCATAAAAAATTAACTGTAACACCCCAGTCCTGTCTGCAAAGTGCTGCTCAGGTCATCATCACCTGACTGAAATCTCTTTCCTATGGCTGCGCGGCTGAATTAACTAAATAGAGGCTGATTACGGAGCCTGAAACTCCAGTTTGAGCTTCGTGATTTTAGACATTAGCAGCACAGAAGGGCCAGTCTTCGTGCAAAGAGTCAATGTCTGTAAATGATTCGAATGACTCAAAGGTCGACTTCCACAGTCTGGGTACAATCACTCCAGAGGGCGAGCTATGACTCATGCTCAGGGAGGTCAATTTAGACCGAATTCAGGTGGGTTTTTTTCGAAAATGAGGACTGAAGAAAATGTAATTGAATGTTGCCATCACTTGATAAAGCAGTGTAGGAACCAGGAACTTTTAATGACACCACATCCACATGCTGTGTCTTTGGGTTTTGTTTTTTTTAAGACTCCTCAGTGAACCTGCTATGAAGGGGCCGATTTTAAATGTACTCACATTTCTGGGAACAGAAACGTTATTGAAATACCAGTTTATAAGCGAGTTCATTAGAGTGTCTGCATAATACTGGACTGAGGCGCCTTTCACACCAGCCGTGGCATGAAAAGAATGGTGGTCACTGAGAGTTCTCTGTTTGTGTCAAAGCTCATAGTTACTGACATTCGTGTTTAGACAGAGCAATAAACAGAGATAGGACTGCTGTGCCAAACTAACAGACAATCTCACAGTTTGGTAAGGTGGCTGGCAAATGGGACTCCATCTCTTCTCACTTTTAATGATCTCCCTTGTGTGCTTTGGCAGATATGAAGTATGAACACGGTTCCAACGTCTGAGGCAATTTCATTACACCACACAGTTTAATGTGCACATACTGGTGTTAGGTTTAGACCAAACATACCCAGGGGCGAAACAAGTTTCCAGCCCTTTTTAATTTAATATACTTTGACCTGGAGGGGAAGTATGTAATGTATGACCTTCATTGACTTCTACCCGCAATTACTGGGACCTGCATCAATATCATCAGTTACTTATTTCCTCCCACACACGTCTCCCTCCGTCCCTCTCTGTGAAGGTAGCGTATAATTAACATAAAAATAGTCTGATTTTCACAATAGAGACAAGTTAAGCTCCAAAAAGATTTATCGTGATGAAAGAACAATGTTTCTTTGTTTTGAGCTCTGTGTGTTACAGAAGTGGAGTATTGTAGCCTTATAGCTGAAATGTTTTTTTTGTCAAGATGGGACTCCAGAGCAAAACAACAGCAGTTGTCTTTTGATCAAGCAGTATTGTTTTATTGTTAGGCCGCGCCCTTTAGTGTTTGTAGATATTATTGTGGCAGAAAGCAGGAAGTCATGTAGCGTATTTAGAGCAAGAAACACGGGAGGGGTGGAAATAAAATTAAACAGCAAGTTATTTTTAACTTAACATAACGGAACTACGTCACAGCCTTATCAGTTACCGAGGTGCACGGAAGTGATTTAATGTATCAGATATACTGATTTTAACCCAAACCACAACCTTTTTTCTAACCCTACCAAGTTGTTTTATTGCCTCAAACCTACTGCAACAACTTCAGTTTTTACAATATTTACAGCAAGTTTAAAACCGTGAACGTAACGTTTAGGTATGAGAGTGAAAAACGCTCATGGGTCGTATTTACTCCCACCACTAGGGGTGCTATTTTAGTAAACGCTCATATATGGTTGTATGGTTTGGAGGACTTGCTATTTTTGTGGAGCATTTGCTTGTAAAAAGCCGCATAAACTCTGGCAAGCTTTTGTTTTCTGAAAACGTGTTGTCCATAAAGTGCTTAACAAGATAAAAATTTTAGCACCTGGCAATGTTATAGTTAACCTGCTGGTATTGATTAATATATTTATCAGCTAATGATGTCATGGATCATTTTTGACATAGGGGGCAGAAGGATAGTATTTGACAAGTTCCAAAAGTTCCAATCCCTGATCAACTTTTCAATTTCAAACCGTTTTTAAAAGGGATTTAATTGATAAAAATATCTAATTGTGATTTTTCTGACCAATATTGCAATTGTAACCTGCAATTAGTTTCCCTACATTAAACTCCAGGCCAGTATTTGTGGTCTACATAGTTATAAACACACTTATAAATTTGTCTCATTTAAAAAAAAAATAAATACATTGACATTTAATATAAAATCACTAATTGTTCAGCCCTAATGAATTGTGAGCTGGGAGGCAATTTGCGGTGAGGGGGGTTGTTATTGAGAGCAATAAAAGAACGTTAAGCAATGTATTACACAAAGATTTAGCTCATGTTTAACTGCCTTGCTAGAAGCGCACCCAGATTCAATTTGCTTTGCTGGGATTTCTGGTTGACAAAACAATTAGTGCAGCTGCGGCACAGCGATGTGCAGCGCTGCTGCTGCTGCTGACGTGACACTGACAGAGCATGGAAAGATACACCGACACTCCACAGGTTCAGCTCTGTCATTCACACAACAGCCTCATTAGCTCTCCGACACTGTTTACACTGAAATGCGGCCATTAAAAAGCATTTCTAAATGGTTAAATTAATATGTGAGCTGTGCTATTTGGAGGTTATGCATGTTTGAAGTGAATGGGATCTCAGCCTTAAATAAATCAATATATGACTAAATTCTCAGTTAGAGGAAAAAAGAACAGAAATACAGTTACTTCCACACCATTTTTCTTCAATTGTCTAAGAATAATTCTGTAAATAATACTCATGATTTATGAAGTCGCGAAGCAGCAATGCTACAAATCCATTAAAAATCCAATAAAAATACATGTTTAATAATAAATCAACATCCAGAGGAAAATGGGTAAATTGCAGCGTTTTCCTGAAACAAGTTCCAACCACTTTCACACACACAGAGTATGAAACAGGATAATACACATGTTCAACAATAAACCACTGAACATCGGTCACAGTAAAATGATTACACCCCTTCAGAAAATCCTGTTCTGGTCAAAAACCAGCTCTGGAGGTCAGATTTCAATCCGTCTTGAATGCTTCCTGGTTGCATTTACACTTTTTGGAGATCAGATAGCTATCCAAGACACATGAAGGGACTGTAAAACCTGAGAAAAGCACAGGGGTAAAAAAAGAAATACAGAAATATCGAATGTGTAAATGGGTTCTTTGTCAGGGATAAGTATGCGGGTACTAATTTATATTTTAAAACCCAGTCACAAAAGTTAATCTTCTGCTTCACAGAGCAAAGCTTTGGCCTTCAGGGATTACAACACTTCATGTCCATCGATCCAATACTGCCTGTTAAAACTGACCCCAGAACATTCACAGTTCTAATTTATGCAGGTTTGTCAGAGACCGAAAACACATAAGCCTTTAACTTTCTCTCAGTATTGGTGTTGTCCACCGGACGCCTTTTGAAAACTCTGGCTGTTCAGTTAATTTCCCAAATGGCTTTAACAGGGGATGTGGAGCGAAACCCCCCCAGCGACTGAGGCTTCCATTTTAAATGGTATTTGTTGTCCTCTTCAAGACCCATTTAAGTTGTCAGCTCAAGAGCCTGTGTTGAAGTCACAAAAGGGGGAAGGTGATGAAGTAAGACAGAGACCGAAGGAGTGTAAGAGAGCTTCGGGGCAGACACTGGCTATTGTACTGTGTCGAGGATTTATCTCCTTAGAATTTGAATTTGAACTGCAGGAAAGAACAAAAGTAGGAACTGGGGCCACCACCTTCTCTCTTTAGATAAAGGGTCATTTTTAACCATCATAAATCAAAGCTGCACCAGTCAATGTGTTTTCATTATGAATGTAAAACATGACTGATGTGTAATGTTAAAAGCATCGCTCATAGTGAGAAACCTGCAGAGAATTATCACCTGACTCTAGGCATGCCGCAGTAGTCGATTGTTTTTTTTTCTTCTAGAAATAAAACCTATTAATTTTTTTTCTGCTCTGTACAGCAGCAGTAGACTGCAGCACAGATCAGCAGGAGTCAGATATCACTTATCACGCGATGAGACCGACGAGACGTTGGCGGAGGATTTAGTGTCAAAGTGAAAAGCAAAAGTGCAGAATAAAAATCATTGATATGATAGGCTATATAATATATTTATGTTGTTTTTTTTTCTTGCCAGATTCAGTCACAGAGAAAATAGATCGCAAGCTGGCCACGCATCTCTGCGCCGATATGGTCTGAATAGCCCAAACATCATATTTATCTACAGTCTTATCATGCTGCAAAAGCACAACCGGAGATTCAGTGGTGCGTTTGCGGTGTAATCAGTAACACCTGTGTTGTCACGAGTTTATTAACTGGTGAGAAAATGTCCTCACCGTGGATTTTGCTGCGCTGGTTCACATCCTTTTCTGTTTTCACCAAACATCTTCCTGAATTACCATCAACATGGAGACTGTAATTTATTTTGAATTAATCCCACATCCAACATCCTGCTCACTAAAGCTCAGAATATGTATCAATCAGCAGTTTAAAGTAGTCTCCAATAACCTGTAGAACAGCTAAAGAGTGCATTTTTACTCCTGTGTGAGTAACTATAGTGCCGAGCTGTTTGATGAAATATTGAGCCTTTTTTTAATGCAAGTATATTTGTGACCCAGTTTTTCAATGGGTTTGGGGCTGAGAGCCACAGACAGGGTCGGGAGGTTGTTATTGACACACCAACTGACACGTTTTTTAATCTTTTCTTGACCATAAGAAAAAGATATCCTTTAAAAAAAGTCCAAATTGACAAGTTCCACATGATTCCAAACAGTGCTGTGTTGTTTTTAAGTCCTTGTGTGTGTCAGCTGCCACTCCACACTCGGGCCGCTGTTCCTTCTCGCCAGTCAGAGGAGATTAGCGAGTCCGTCAAATACCTTTGATCAACAAACAGGCCTGAGAGGGACAAGACACTCCACTTTCCCGCAGCTAATTATCTTCAATGAACGACCAGGACAATAACAAAGCCAGTGTCAAAGCAGTCAGCTCTCTACTACATGCTTATCATTTGCTGTCACAGATAACATACCATTAGAAGGTCATAGCACTGAGTCACTGCGCTGTTCTTGGTTGTAAATACTGATCTTTAAAATCAGAAGGTTCCAGTTGAGGATATTTTTTCCACTTTCATCCACTGTGAATATGCTGGTATTTCTCAGCTGACTCCAAGCATTTGGACTTGCTTCCCCTCCTGAGGAGTGTTTTAGAAACTCCTACTCACCCTCCGAGGCTACATCCACACTAAGATGTTTTCGTTTTAAAGCGCATTTCTTTTGCGATGTTTTACGCTGCAAGTCCACACTACTCCGGCTTGTCCGAGCCCCTAAAACGGAGGCTTTGAAAATGCTGCTTACCCTGTTTTAGTTTGAAAACGTTTTAAGGTTTTAGTCTGGGCGGTCGGAAAGGGAGACTTTTGGAAAACGATGACGCAGACACCCACGCTCCCTTACTGATTCTTAACACTCACTGTAAGTCAGTCTTATCAGTTACATTACATACCTTTTGTGATTTCATCATTCGGTGCTCCTTTCCCATTGCCATGGCTTCCTCTGGTGATGGTTAATGCTCCTGGTACCCCTCGAAAGCTGCTTTCACACGATCAGAGCAAAACCGCAAGCTAGGGCGCAGAGGCAAAGCACATCGCAGGTATACGTCATCATTGCTTCTGGCTGCTGTCAGTCGTTATCTCAGGTCAGTGCAACCAGGTAAAAGTTGAAATCATTTGAACTTTGAGCGTAGTGCACAGTGGTGGTTCTGAGCGGTGCGCGACACTGAGGGTAGCGCCCCGTCTATAGTGCCGTAGGAAAACAATGGCAGAGTGTTTTTACAGCAGATCATGTGTAGGCGGCTTAACAGCGAGCGGAAACGAAAGATTGCGCTTTTTGGAAACCGGCTAACACATCCAGCTGATTGAAGCAGTTCACTTTCAGAATATGGGTTAATTTACAAATAATTTAGCAATTAGCCTTCCATTTTTTTTTGCAGAATGACAGCTGTTACTAAAGGTGTCTATCTGGGGATAACGGCAAATTTGGACATCAGACTTCCTTCAAAGGTATTCAGGGTGCTGCGTTTGTTTAAAAAAAAAGTGTTAAAATGATGGTGAAGTAGGCATGCTTGTTGGATTGTCGGTTTTGGAAAGTTAAAAAATATTGCCGGACAAAGTCCTCCCAATTCTGATGTCAGAAAGGTGTCGGAGGAGGGCGTTTCTAATCATGTATGTCCACGACCCATCTCTCACGACAGCAGGTCCATATTGGACTCCCTCTGCCACCCCAGCCTCCCCCTGTGTTATTCTTTAAGAGTTTCTTTAATATGTGTTGATCATATGCTGTGTATCTGAGATTCTGTGAGCGGGTGAACGCTGACTGAATCCAAGAAAAGACTGACTGTGGCTTATTTTCCAAGGTGTTTTTTTATGAGTTAATTTATTTTCTGGTCAACAAATCCCATCCTTCAAAAAATACGACTTGGGAATATGAATTCACTTTTTCTTGTTACACCCTGGCTACCTGCCTGTGCGTTTGTTTCTCCCTCCATCTCTTCAGCTGACCCCTCTTGCGGGTTCTTCTGTCGAGAACATGCCAAATACCAGTCACTGCCAACGGGCGCAGTCATGGCTAAATATGCACCTGTGTGAGAGCAGCATCCGATTTATCCCGTCGGTTGTACGTGTGGGTGCACGTGCGAGAAATCCGTGTGCCTGTCCGTTTGTGTGCTGTGTGAATCCACGCGCACCTGAATATGCGCGCACACGCCCGCCTTGTCAGTGATTGACTCTTTTCACACCTCTGTGCAAAGGTGTATTTTTTGCCACTTACCGTATCACCCCTCTCTGTTGGTGTAATATTCATGAGGAAGGGGAACAGCCCTGTGCTCTCCTTTTTTCTGGAGCCCAGATGTTAAATTAGGGTATGCCGGCTATGCAGCGTGGCTTGGCATTACAACGCTGCAGACACAAAGGAAAAGAGAGAAAAACGAGGGGAGGTGAACAGAGGACACGAACAAGGAGCTAAAGGCAAATGACAGGTGAGGAGAGGAGCAGGAGAGGAGTAGAGCAAGTGAGGCTGGAGGAGGAGGGAGGATGAGCAGAGACGGGAGGGCACTGGGTGCACCGTGTCCTTAAAAAGCCTCAGAGGAAACGCAGGGAGAGGCAGTGATGAGAGGAGAGGATGAGCAGTGCGGCGTGGCTGGGAAAGAGGTTAGTAAACCAGTCGAAATTGGATAACAGTCTCTCTACGTCGCCACAGTTTCACATTACGAGAGCTCAGTGAATGAAAATAGGAGATTAACTGAGATATGGCCGAGGACAGATGGCGATGATTTAATCTTGTGTGTGTCTGTGCAAATCCAGCGCATATGATGGTTTTAGTGCAACGTGGAATAGACGTGCATGAAATGTGCAGTTCCATATGAGCGAGCTCATGAGCCTATTAGGAAATCCTTGATTAGGTTCGATAAGGTACGGGTGCAGAGCGGGCCAATCAAAAGGCAAAAGTGGCAGGGGATGCTGCGAGCACATGTATGTTTCAGAAAAGCTCAAACATTTCTGCAGTCGGTGCTGCAGTGTCACCCTGCCTCTCTCCTGCCTCTTTGTTGATTTTTTGGAACAATTTGTCCTCACAGGAAAATGTCACGCTACCCTGTCAGCTCTGACTCCATCCCCCCCCCGCCACCCACCGTCTCTCGCTCTCTCTCACTTCTCGTTGCAACACAGAGTTTCCTCCCTCCCTCCCTCCCCTCTTTTCACATCTTATCATGTCCTTATTTTCCCTTTACATTTCCTCTCCTCTACCCTCCTTCCTCATTTTTTTGAGACTCAGTAGTACAGCCAGTGCCATGGAACACAATGTTCAACATTTCACGCAGTGAATATATTAATGGATAAAGTACAAACTTCACACTGTCACCCACATGCCACAGGAGGAGATTGGAAGGAAAAGGGAGAAATTATATAGACAGACAGTCTGCTGTCTGTTAACTTCTCTCCCATCTCTTATTACAGTCGCTCACATTTTACAAACTTTTATCTTTCTTCACTTCCCATCTATATCTTTCTATCTCTGTCTAGACAGACAGAATGCAGTACTCAGATAGTGAACAGGTAGAGCAGTGTTTTGTCTGATGTACCCCCACAGTCCTGTAAGACGAACCCTTTCATCCTTCAAGTACCCCTTCATCCACACCGCCATTTATTCATTACTTTAAGCTAACAATTTCAAACATTTATCATTATTTCTAAATATTTCAAATGTTTAGAGCATGTCTATGTTCCCTCAGCTCTATGTTCCTTCAACCCTATGTTCCCTCAGTCCGATGTTCCCTCAGCTCTATGTTCCCTCAGCTCTATGTTCCCTCAACCCTATCGATCAGTCCTATGTTCCCTCAGCTCTATGTTCCTTCAACCCTATGTTCCCTCAGCTCTATGTTCCCTCAACCCTATCGATCAGTCCTATGTTCCCTCAGTCCTATGTTCCCTCAGCCCTATGTTCCCTCAGTCCTATGTTCCCT
>JAOVVB010235399.1:0-38821 GCA_028570985.1 Heterobranchus longifilis | reverse complement strand
TACATTTGTAAAAAAATAAAATAAAATAAAATTATATATATATATATATATATATATATATATATACCCTTCTAGGGGAGAATTGATTGACATTGTGTAAAGACTTGTTCTGGCAATGACTAATACTCACTTCCCATCATTTGGAGAATTGATGTCAATAGTGACACAATATATTTTATTTGATCTACATAAGTGTATTTTCCGAGGCTCCTAAGAGACACTTAGAAACTCCCTTAGGACCGTGGATAGAAATGGAGATGTAATTTCTCAGGTCCAATGTAATTAAACTGTCAGGGACACCATTTATTTATGAATTTAGTGGAAAAAATGATGGTGGAAAATGAGGATTATGAGTAAGAAATTGCATTGCATTTTTTCCTCATGATGCCTCTCACTTCAACAGACTCAAATATTTCTCGACATTTTTCTCCATCTCTTGGCTTCACTGTGTCCTCATCTAATTCTCTCACGACTTTGTTCACGTTGAAGCACTGATCATTTATGATGCATAAACAACAAAAAAAAGCAATAATTCTTACATGAGGTAATGGTGAGTCTCTCCTCTCTCTTAGTTGAGCCTGCATCTACAAAGGAGAACAACTGTCTGAATGCTGCCAAGGCCTGTAACCTGAATGACACATGTAAGAAATACCGCTCGGCTTACATCAACCCCTGCACTAGCAGGGTGTCTGCGTCTGAGGTCTGCAACAAGCGCAAGTGCCACAAGGCCCTACGACAGTTCTTTGACAAGGTAATTAAACATGTTAATTCTGAGAGCTACTTGCTTTTTTGTGTGTTTGATTTTGTAGTTGCTGCTCAAATCAACACCCAAATCAGATGTCAAATGTCAAAGGAAAATGCTATGTTAAGTGCAATTTCACATTAAACTGACTTTGAAACCAATCCCTTGGTAAAAGTCAACGCTTAACTCTATATTCACATTTTGTCACTATTTAACTGCAAGGTATTCTTAAACTTGTGAAGGTAAAGTATAGGTAAAAGCTGCAGATGTTTTTCTAGACAGCAAGGAAGAGGACAGTGTTGCCAATATCAATGGACACCTTTTTGTCTTTTATTTCCAAAATAAAGGTTCCAACTAAATACAGCTACGGGATGCTGTTTTGCTCCTGTCCAGCGGGGGATCAGACAGCATGTGCAGAACGCCGACGACAAACAATTGTACCCGTCTGCTCCTATGAGGACAAGGACAAACCTAACTGTCTGTCCCTCCAGAACACATGCAAGACCAACTACATCTGCAGGTAAGAAGGCACAGAGGGAATCTTTTTTTCCAAAGATGCAGTCTAATGTTCTTCATACTAGTGTTTTTACTACTATAAATTATTGAACCATTGCTGATAAATGTGAAGCACTTAGCCCTAATATAAGCTTGATATCTGATAACAGCTTCAGGAAATGAGCATCTATAATTCATATCTCTATTGTTTTTAGGTCAAGGCTGGCAGACTTCATCAGCAACTGTCAGCCAGAAGCTCACTCCATATCTGGCTGTCTGCGGGAGAGCTATGCTGACTGTCTGCTGTCTTACTCAGGTCTTATTGGTAAGTTCTCTGGAGCATTTTAAAATTGGCTTCGGAATTTGCTAGATAAATTATAAAGCTAGACTGGTAACTGCTGGACCTAAAGCTGGACTACTGATGGTATTTCTTAAGATTTGTGCCTGTGCTGTTGCTCAACAACCTGTGAAATCTATTCAGATTAACTTGCTGCAAGGCAGTTTTTCAAATCATATATATCATATATATATATATATATATATATATATACATATATTATTTGGCAGTCAATCTTCAGCTATCAAACTTGTTTCTATGTTTTTTTCTTTATTAGCAGTGTGATTCAGTGTGATTACAAGTGACGTATAAAGCTTTTTTTTGTTTTTCCTAAACCAAAAGATAACATAAGTTAATTAAAAGTATGAAAATGTTTTTTTCTAAAACAGCTGTACAGAGAATATAGAAAGAACAGTGGTGAAATGTTACCATGATGCAGTCACTGTACAGCTATGGCCTTCTTCAGTTAGGGTTGTCCACACAACTACACTTGTTAAAGAATTAATACACTTCTGGAGACATGTCATTTTTTGTTTAATGTCTAAAATATGAGAGAAATTATGTCCTGAATCTGAAAATATAATATAACCATGAAAACACCCTTGTCACATGACAGCACAGGCGACACATACGATGGTGTTTTATTACTTGCATTGCTGCACTGCTTCTTTGTAGGTATGCATGTTAACGTGCGAGCTGTGTAACAGTTACAGATCTTAACTAAACTATCTTAATGTATTCTCCACAGCGGAGATTAAGGCACGAGATCAACTCAGCAGGCAGACAGATCACGGTTAATAAAGTGCAAATCTGCAAGGTGTACATGACGGCACAGTTCATTATAGCGCTGTGCAGAAGTAGTGCTTATTTCCTTTTGTTCGGTCTTTGTTCCATCAGGTTCCATTGTGTAGACAGGAAAACTGTTGAGTTTTAGTAATGAGATTGGAAAGCAGGGCAACAGTGACCAATTGCAAACTCAACAGGCAGACATTTTAATCGACACCATTCGCGTTCTACTTCACACAGGTTACATCCTCTAATGTGGTTTAACCACTCATCTCTGTCTGCACACACACATTTGCATGTACTTGCACAGCTAATAAGAATGAGCGTATACTCAACCGCACGCTTCCTATAAAAAGGGAACCGTTTTATTCAGTTGCCAAAAAAGGTTTTCATTTGATTTCCTGCCCTTGAAGTACAATGTGCCCCAATTTGGTCACCACTCCCAATGGGTGGTAAGCAACAGCAGCCCCGAAAACACTTTTAACAACACTCTCTGGAGCCGCCGCCTTTGTTGACATCAGCACATCTCTGAATAATGTGCATGTTGTTGAAAAGGCCGTGCCACATAATAATGGTCTATCTGCCAATCGCTGGTAAACTGAAAAAAAAATGTAACCAGCCAAAATATTTTTCAACCGGCCATAAAACTGCATAAAATACAATGTCATTAAAAACAAACGAGCGGGCCCCATTTGTCGAGTACCTGCGGCAAACGGCTCATTGTGTTGGCGCGCCGTCATAAAAAAGCAAATCTCTCCTCACCCCCTTATCTGTGAAGCGCCACTTCTCAGTACATTTTCTTTTAACCGTACTTCCACTGTGCTCTTCATTTTTCCTTTTAGATTGACTTACTGCAGCAATGTGCCGCCACATGCTTGCAGATTCTCTTTGCGGTCTGCGTGAAATTCTCCTCTGTGGCACTTTAGCTGGATAAAATAAGAGCTGCATGCCGCCACCAGTGTGCAGTCGATGCAAAAACAAAACATGGTCAATCAGCTTGTTGGGGGTTAGGGTGTGTGCATCGTAACACAGCTCAACAATAAAGTACTCTGCAATCCAATGCAAGCTCTGAAGAATTTGTAAGTGGAGGCACCCAAAAATATTGAGGCTCACTCTCATTGGCTGACCTGAACATTCAGATTTCAGTGTGAAAACAAGAGTCCTGTTTCAGATTGTTAGTACAGTTGCAATGACTAACAACGGTTTTCTTCTCTTGTGTGCTGCAGGTACGGTGATGACACCCAATTATGTGCGCTCACTTGGTATTAGCCTGTCACCGTGGTGTGACTGCGGCAGCAGCGGCAACAGCAAGCCAGACTGTGACAAATTTGCTGAGTTTTTCACCAAAAATCGATGCCTACGTGAGTTCCTGTGCTGCAGAAATTAATTTCCCTTCCAACCTTAAACTATTGTTCACAGCATAAAAGGCCAGATTGACCATTTGTATTGCCTATTGACTTGGCCTTTTGAAATCATAGACTGAGAGATAATGACTAGAAATTGGAATAGTATGTGATGGTCTATCATGTGTTCTCCCTTCAAATACAATGTATGTTACTCTGACTATAAGCCACAATTTCTTGAGCATTTATTTTGTATTTTTTTCACTCATATGAGTGGCATACAGTGGCATTTCCACATTCAAACTCCATAACAAGTAAGTTACTTTGACAATAACTCAAGCACTTTTAACTATGATTACGACTTAGATAACATTATATTTTGCTCGTGGAAAGGCATCTTCAATTAAATGTCAAGTCAAATTAACGATGAGAAAATTACATGACATGAATTATTTTAGAAGTTTTTCTTATTTCACGGGGTTATGAAGTTCATTTTTGTGAATCATAACTATTATAGGTAGACACTGCTTTTGAAAAGGCTCTTGAGAAAGGTCAAGTATAATAATTTCCTACACAATTATCTGAAGTATCAATTATAAGCAGCTTTTAGTTGGACATGAACAACATGTTTTGGGGCCAGGCCATTTGCACTTATTTCCAAGGCAAGGACGTCTGCTAACTTTGGATGTGCTGACTATATTATTAAAAACCAGGTGCAGAGGGCATTCTGGTGGATAATGCTTATTACGTGTAATTAGAACATTCTACAACTAAATCGAAGTAATGACATTGGATGCATATTTTCTCATACATCCATACCGTATTTTCTCACTTTCCCTGTCATAATTATATGTTGTCTAGTACATGGATTTTGTAAAGGATCAAGAATGTCACTAATTAATTCACTACTATATTCTTGCAGGTAATGCCATCCAGGCATTTGGCAATGGTACCGATGTTGGAGTTTGGCAACCTCAACCCCCGATCCAGCCGACTGCACTGGAGCCGAGCATCACTCGGAGGGGTAAAGACCGAAACAATAACGCAGTGGATACACTGATGGACATGACCAAACTGGATCTGGACGACAACTCATTATATCACATCTGCGGGACCTTACAGGTGAAGTTTTTTAAAGTAGAGAGTTTAAAAAGTTTCTGTGTTTGAATATGAGATGTATCGTCCTTGCTGACTTTACAACACTGACGTTATATTTAAAAATAAAAACTGCATGTCATAAAAATAAATAATAGTAGAGAGAGAAGTGGAGATTAAATCAACGCTTTTTTTTTTGACAATATTAAAAAGTCACCAACTAAATCTGTCTTTGTGAGACCTGAGAGCAGGGTTGAAAAAACAGATTCATCCAGTTGCATTTGTCTTAATTAATTATTTGATGTATTTTTCATTTTACTACAACATACCTGAAGAGAAAGCACACTAATCTAAAGAAACATTCTGATGCCACTACCTGCTGTCAGCTCAGCAGTGCATTTTATGTGACTGCATACTTTCTATATGCTTACAGACAATAGAAATGTTTCAGTGTTAGGAAACTCATAATAATGGAGCTACCCAATTTGTCAGCCAGCTTATACCTCCACTGATCTCATTATGGGAGAAATGTTTTTGGTCTTATAAGGAATTCCTTGCTGAGACAAAAAGGGAACTACATTGCAAGGTGATTACTTTCACTTATCATAACCACTTATCTCAATGCAGTCTGTGTTTAAAGGGGAAATAAAAGAACAAACATGAAATCCCTGCACACCACAACACATTTGATTAATTTGTCAGGCTTTTTGTCCTTAAATTTTGAAGGCGTCAGAAACCTTTTAAAAAAACGTCAGCGAGAAAGTGCCTGAATCTAAATTGAGACCTAAATATCGGGAAGAGATCTATTGCGAGCTTCTGTTTGAGTGTCAGACGGTCTGGCTCTGTCACCTTGATGGATCAGGGATGGTTTTATGATGGCATGCACAGAATCCCCCCTCCTGGGCAGAAAGATGAGACGTCAGTGTGGAGTCAGAGCTTCCAAAGCTGTCATGTCAAAGCTAATTGGTTGCCACAGTAACATCAGAAATGGCCCAAAGGGGTGGTGCGTGCGTGCGTGCGTGCGTGCGTGCGTGCGTGACTTCGTGCAGGGACACATCAATGTAAGGATGTACCACAATTTTTGTCCCCCAGATTGAGGTTTATGTTTACCTAAATCCCTGTTAGCTTTGTAAAAACTCGAGCTGTTTGTGGTTAAATAATATAAATGCTGATGCTGACTACTGGCATGAGACACACTGATTCAAAATAACTGTCGCTCTGACAGTGACTCAACAAAAAGTCAAGCTTTTCAAAGTAGAGATGGAAAATAATTTTTTGACCTTGGAAACTGTACTGTAGTTGACAAAACCATCTCATCACCCACATTTAGGTGTACCAGAGCTTCTGATCACGTTGCACGATTTTCCTCAGCAGATGAAGTTTGCACGTCGTGCTCAGATTCTGAAAAAATGACATTTTAACTTCTTCAATTCGTCAGCAAATCTGCTGAAGAAGATTGTGTGATACGATCAAAAGCGCCAAAACAGCTAAATTGACCTTTTGGCGACATTGTTGTGTAATTTATAAAAGGTAGTCATAGTTTTTCACTACTAGACAGACATGTTTTCTATACTTGTTTTTAAATACGTGTATGCGAACGCATCACGCTGCCTGCCGTATCCTGCGTCTGTTTTGTCTGTTCGATGTGGATGTACTCCGAAATTAATGCGACTCGACATCTACGCAAACAGATGGTCAAACAGCAAGTACATTTCCGGCTTTAGATCTAACTTACTTAATTCAATATGTTTGACAATATGCATGAGTCACACAAATCTCACACAAATCTCAGAAAAAAAAATCCAAAATTTAAAAATGCTACCAGAAAGCAGTCACAGATAATGACATGCAAATGGTCATTCGTTTTGAAATATCAGTTTGCAACTGCAGCAAATCAATGTGCTGATTTTGACATTTAGCATCATGAATTGCATGTTTTGCTTAAATGTCCTTATACATACGGTACTCCAGCTCCTTTGGAACTGTTTGGCTTCACCAACACACTTCAGACCTCTGCTATTCTCTTCTGATAAATACTACGGGGCTATATTTCTTAAATGAGATGATATCACGTACTTTAAAGGAGACGATCTATCATATTGGCTTTTAATAGCGATAATATGATTTATCACCAGTAAAAACATCCTCCAGGAGGAAAGACCTCCTATAGAGCAATTAATCATTCTTCTCCAGAATCCTGGTTCTTAGAATACTTTCTACTTAAGAACCAATGTGTGGAGTGTTTATTATGTTCCCAAACCACCATAGAGTCACTTTATCATTTTCTGTACTCCATCTCTGTATCTGTGAGTGTGTATTTGTTTGTGCGTGCGTGTGTGCAAAAGGTGTGTGGGTATTTGTATGTGTGGCTGAAGAGGTTTTGGAGCGGTGTGAGAAAAAAGTTTTAATGTATTAAACTGTCATAACCTTGAGCTGGCACAAGCAGGGGATCTCACGCAGACAAACTTTTACACAAACACACACTCGAGTCTTACACGTCTTGCTCGAGGAGGACGATTATACAAAGAAGTCCATGTAGGTCTACACTGTGGGAATTGGAGGGGGGCACTGAAAGTATTATCATAAATCTTATTGTGTGTATTTTGCTGCACAACTGTGGCAGTGGGAGTTTGGCTTGATGCAGTAATGATTTTGCTCAACCTTGTTTTACTTTGAAGACTTTGCCCTTCCTTTAGCCACAGTTCAACAGACAAAGACAATTTCTTTATTCTACTACAGCATGTTGTGGCTAAATGAATCATACTGTCTGCTGTATATTTCATAGCATTTTGCACCGCCACAGGCCACTGTGAGATCTTGAGAGACAGGCAAACACAATCAAAAAAGAATGAAAGTTCATGTTTTTCTGCCTTCTCGTCCTCATCTTCTTCCTTCCAGGCCCAAAAACTGGTGTCAAATCTCACAGTGGATACTGCTCAGTGTGTGGTAAGAATTGTTTTATTCCATCTATGTCATTCAATTAGAGCCCGAACAATATAGATCTGTGAGGCCAATAAAGATATTGATATTTGAAAGTGACAAGAAATCTGACATTAAAAGATGTATACAATATGTTTATATGGATCCCTTGAATTAAGTTATTAAAGAACAAAAATATGCAACATTTTACAGTCAAAAAATAAACTTCTTAATGCTCTCTGGTAGACAAAGTCTGCAATGGCAACACTGCAAACATATCTTTATAGCATTTCTGTAGTGAGATTTCTTGTTACGTAAAGTCGAGTTTCTACGCAAACGTAGCTCTGCTGACTAAATTTAACCAAATAGGCAAAAGAAAATGCACATTGGTTATCAGCCTCATAGATATGGGTCAGTAGGAGCCTGCTCACCCTGCTAGAAGGTCCAGAAGGCTGTTGTCATCCCATTCAATGCCAGGCCATATGTTCGTTAAGTTTCACTTTCGTGAAGGTGCAGAAAATATTAAACAACCTTACATTACTACATTTATGTGACTTTCGTTTAGGCACTGAAAACACGTTGATACGTTTCGGAAAAAACATCCTGGTTTGGTTTAATTACCTTACGTAACTTACGCTGGGACACTTAATTAAAATAACTGAAAATGGTCTTTCAACTGGGACGCAAACTTAAAGTCCTGTATTTTGGGATCTGGCTTCCGCCTTTGCTCCAGTCATAACTCCTACAGCAACCAGAGGACGGCACCTAACAATAACTGTAAGTAGATAAAAATAGTAAGGTGATAACAGCCTTCTGGACCTGCTAGCAGGGCCAGCAGGCTCCTACTGCCCCATATCTATGAGGCTGATAAGCACTGATAACAGCCATTCAATCACATGTACTGTCCTGGTGAAGCCCACAGGGGAAAAAAATCAGTTTCAAAATATCATTTGTCATTTTCCACTCAATACAACACTAAAACACTAAAACAATATGGTCTTTTCCCTCAGAACCATCAACTGGATGAGTCTAGTGACTCGAACGCCATTCCTAGAAGCTCAGCAGCTGAACTCACCTGTATACACCCCTCAAGTATGATCCTCGCACTCGCTTTTGCTTTAACACCAATAGCATTACAGCTCAAAGGTTTCCAGCTTTTGTAGGATCTGAGGACTATGGATCAACACTCTGCTCCCAACAACTGATTTCAACTCATTTTGATTTAGACATTTGCCAATGTGTGACACCTGCATTTTTCTTGAAATGGAAATGAGAAAACACAGCAGCACGTTAAGAGCGCTGGAATCAGACAACAGTGGATTATATCAGAGGAGTCCGTGTCGACTGTTGCTGAAAACAGACCTGCTGAGATATCAGCTCATTTGCCGCCATCCCATGCCTCGTGGGCGCAATTTGGTAACTTCAAGAATCAGATTGAGGAACTCTCATTTTTTTTGGAGTTAAACCCTGTGATCGGATAAGCATGTGAAAAAAAAATTCACTTTTTTTTTTTTTGGAATGTGTTGCGATCAGTGACTGAACGGACTGCCAATATACTGAACTGTGTTTTGGGGATGTAGTGGATAATTCTCTGCATAACTGTGCTTTGATTCGTCCAGCCAATAAACTCGCTTTAGTTCAACAAAAGGAAAATGAAGTGTTGATATAAAAGTGCTGATCTAAAATATGTCACAAGGGACACATTTCACACACACACACTGTATGAAATATGATTCATGAGACATTTGAACTCATTTCAAATCCCACAACATTTTGTCATAGTTTCCTCAAAGGACAAAGACATATCAGCCAGAAGAAAGTCACTAACATTTTCTCTTCTACATGTTCGGTAGGTATAGATCCGTTTTGTAGATTTATTTGATTGTTATGGTGGTTTGTGGTTTGATCACATCGCCTCTAAGAGAACATTTTGTACATATGATACATAAAGTGTACACTCTATGCTGCCGTTAGCTTGTAACATATTGTCTGTAATGTTTTTGAGAGTCTATGTTAGTATCTGGTGACTGAGGCCTCTCAGCATTGTCCAGTGTAGCTTTGATTTATAAAACGTGACGGGGTACGGTTCTTTAATCATGTGGTTACAGATATGACTGTTGTGTGATTATATTTTGATTGCAAAGTGCATAATGTTATCTTAAACAGTATTTTTCTTGAGGAATATCGAACTATCTGTAACAGCAACAAGAACATAAAGCATTTACGAAAAGTGTCTTTAATGGCTAAAATGAAGTAATGTTATTCTTCTGTTCTAAAAGTGATTTATGTTTTGATGGTTTGATCCAGATTTTGATCCAGACTGCCCCTAATTGATTTGTTATTGTGTCCTGGCGGAGAGCAAAGTGACAGGGGTTTGATGAATAAAGAATGTGTACATAATATCCACAAGTAGAGCAAATGCCAAAAGACAAAAGCCACTAGACATACATTGCTAGCAATTACTACTGATGTAAATGCACAACAAGATGAAAACACTTGCATAGTTATTATAAACTTAATGACACCCTAATTATCAAAAACATTCAAAGAATGTACAACATAATGACCATGAACAACACTGAAAAAATGTTTTTAAAACAGCCTTGCCATTTCGAAAGATGTGTTAAAATCACTGCATGTATGATCCTGGTAGACATCGTATGATGTATTTCTTTATCAGATTTGGGTTTTTTAAAGGTTTTGATAAAAAAAAAAAAGGACATAACTGTTTATCTAATTTGACCCGCATAAACCTGCAGACATCTCATATAGGAGGAGGCCACTTTTATGTACAAGTAGCCATGAAAAACATTTTAAAATGTGGTTATCTGTTCAGTGTTTGCCAAACAGCTGAAATAAAAAAAAATGGTGAATTCATGATGGTTTCTATACAATCAACAGCAAATGATGCATCCTGTATTTGGCTCATATCATTCCTTTCCCCCCCAATCGGTTATCTGTATTTTTAGCAACTAAGAAGGACTCTTGTAAAGCAGGATTATAAGATAGCAGGCAGACAGACCGCTATTGTCAGTCAGATCACATCAGTCCCGGTGCGGAGTGACACGGGCGGACAAGGACGCCGCCTGTAGAGGACAGACTGCCCAGTGGACAGGAGGGGGACATGTCTCGCCAAGAAGATGACACACCTGTTTTTGGCACAGTGATGGAATACTTGACCTAGAGAGAGAGCCTAAGATTTATTAGATGTGTCACAGAACTGAATATCCTCCTCATGTTATGCATGAGATGGAAATGACAACTGTCCATTCAAACTGATATACGAGGGAAGAAATCCTAACATGTTACTTTTAACAAATCCTTGTAATAATTTGGGACTATGAGAAAAAACGTGTTTTTAGAAATTGTGCAGAAATTGTTCAAAATTTGGGGAAATATACATATTCTTCTGTCATTGTTGAAAAAAACTATTAAAACACATAAATGAGCCACACTGCTGCAATAACTGACATGTCACTCACTAGAACACCAAATGTGTATTAGTCCACAGCTAAAAAATAGTACCTGCAGTAATGCACGATTTAGGCTACTTCTGTGTGAGAAATGTTTATTAAAAACTACAGTGCCCCGCTGTTTTAGGAAATTGAAAGATGTGCATCTTCAGTAGGAGCGAGTGAAGTTAAAGCTTCGAGCCACAGACAGGATGGAGGATTCTCAATGTATTGAGAGACGGACTAACACAATGATGGATGTTTTAATTTACACAAAAACTGTATCTCACCAGCCTTTATTTATAAAGGTACTGCTGTAACTTTGTCAAACAACCTTCAAAAATGACCAGACGAGACTCCGGACTTAAAATCAGAAAGGCTTCTTTAGTGAATACAAAAAAGGGTGTACACTTTAGCTGGTGATAGCGAAGAGTAAAGAAACTTGCAATGTAGCTTCTTCAATTTCCGCTCCTGGAGCATTATGGGAAGTGCAGTTTTTTAACTAAAACGTTAGGCATACTGTAGCCTGCAATTTATCTTCTGTCTGTACAAATATCAAATAAACATCACTTTCGTCAAAATAAAGTCGCCTACACAATTTGACATGTGACACGAATCAATCACAGGGGTCTTTATCGTGGAAATAAAAGTCATTGTGAAAAAATGTCTGATTGTATCTCTAAAAGTTACAAAATAATGTTTAACAGGCCATTTTTATTTGTTCGATGTCCTTGTGCTTTTTCATTTAAGTCATGCTCATCTTGTTTCCGTTTCTAAAAATTAGAACTTTTGTAAAGACAGAAACTTTTACACAACCACAGCACTACTCACATTTCCAACCTTGTGCAGCTCTTCCTGGGATTTGATTGCAGTACTATAACATTCAGAGGTGTGACTGACGTTACAAGGTTTTTAGAATGCAACACACACATCATCATTGACTGCAGCCTCCAGACAAGAATAGTTGTCATTAAACTTACAAATATTACTACTCGGCAGGTTTACAGTTTCCTTGCCATAAAGCCCTGAGGACAGGTAGATAGTGTTTTGAGACTTCCCCCCCTCCCACAACTATAAAACCACTGCAGGTCTTTTCAATCCAAATGTTCACCCTTGGCATAGATTAAAGAGAGTACTGATAAAACGGTTCAATCACAGCAGCACTGCCTGGTAGGGATCACGTCTAATTACTGCAACTTTGACCTCTCCAGCAACATTGTTTCAGCACCTCAAAACTACTCTGTGGATTTCACCTTTTCCATTAACCAGGAGAGCAGCAGCAATTTCGCTTTATTACTTTATATTTTTTTGTTGTGTCCAAATGTCAGGGTGTGCCTGATTTTTTTTTTCGTAGTAAACACTTCATGGCATCACATTATTTGGAGATGCTTCCCCTCACATGTTTTCCAGAGCAGTGCTGGAGCAAAGATAAGAGATAATAAAGCTTTGTTGAGTGCACAGTGAAGCCAAAACTATAAGCTCTGAAAGATGAAAGAAGCAGAAAACTTTTTAAATTACTGGATAGATTAAGAAAATGTGGGCGCTTGAGATGACCTTTTAATGTACAGGCTGGAGAGAGACATTAACCTGTTGACCTCGATGGGATCTTATTTTCAGAAACGCACACTAATTTATTGTACAATGTGATATGGTATTAGCTCTTGAAATGGCAAGTAAACTGTGGACTGTAATGATTATTTCCAAGTGCAAGATGACATTTTCAAATGTCTTGTTTTGTCCAAACAACAATATTCAGTTTACAATGATATAAAACAGGAAAAAGCAACAAACCCTCACATTGGAGGTAAATGATTGGTATTTCCACTTAATAAATGACTTAAACAATTAACCGATTATCAAAATTATTGAAGATCGATAATTTCAGCACTTCTAGTAAACCTGCACAACTAAAACTCAAATTTCAGTTGAAGACATTAGTCATTCACGGCACTATGTGAGATTAATGTAAACTGAGTTTATAATCTACTGTATAGGCCTATTTAGAAACTATATAGACTATATACTTCATGATACACTGTAAAGAGATAGGCTACACTGTAAAAATGTAAAGTAAATGTACATTGTGGCTGTATCATATGGTAAAATATGCATTACCATCATTTGCCACACACGATCTGGAAACAATTGTTCAGATTATTTACTGTAATGGGTCATTTCCTAATGTTTTCTTCATTTGCTAACTTACAAGGATTAAGGTTCAGTTTAAGATGCTTGAAATTTCAATTAAATCTGCCGCTGTATTTAGTACTGACCCTGTAAAAAGATTGCTGTCAGAACATCCAAATGCCTGTAGTTTATAGCGTTATCCTATAAAGTGGGTTTGCACCTCTACAAGTTCTCCTTTGTCGAGATCAAATGGACGGTCTCTAGAAGAGCCTGTGATGAAAAAAGGACTTTTCAAGAATACTGAAGAACCGGGGTGATTTTGGTGAGTAATACTAAGCATAAAACTGTGGACTGCCGTGCCACTTAGCCAGTAGTTCAGCACCACGGAGAGCACCACTTCCACAAAGAGCAACCTGGGGTGAAACTGGAGAATATGACACCAGCTGTTCTCAATCAAAGTAATGACTCTCTCACATGAGAATTACCACCAGCTTCCTTTTAAATTACTGGTGGTCGTTCATCTTCCATGAGAGGGTGAGAGTCTGCTGCTGTCGACTATCTGTGTGTTTGCAGTGGCAGTGTGTTTCTGGTTTAGCCACAAATTGGCTGCTTTTGAGCGAACACCCACTTCTTCAAATAAGCAATCAGCTGTATTACTACTGCATAATGTCATATTAGGAATCGCCCACTCATACTGCAAATGTCTTCTGTCAAGTATTACAATACATTTGCCAATATTTTGCAAAATGTGTCCCCACAACAGCCTTTGTTTGTCAAGAGTGACACAGATTTAATTTTGCAGGCGGTATAACAGTCACTCATCTGAGACCTTGACACAGTGGCTACGTCCTCCACAGACAGGGGTGTGCACCCCGCTGGTGGCTTATCGTTACACAAACACCATACCTTAAATGACTGTAGTTGAGCAAACCTTGTGTTTGCAAGCAGATAACTCACACAGAACAGACTTATTACGTAAAAACAATATGTACAGACTAGAGTCACTTCCCACAAGCATTCACTAAGCTCAGCACTCAACAGAAATTGGGGAGTGGTGATATCAAAAAGCCAAATTAGATAAAAAGCCAGACACCAAGCTGTTCTCCTGGCTACGCAAATCAGTGTACTGTTTAGTGAACTGCAATGGATGAATACAAATAAATGTAAAAAATACAAAATAAAAAATTTAAAGTCAGATATGCAGCAGATAATAATTATTAACTTAAACATATTCAACTCACACACAAAACATATTGTTCTGAAATGTTATCTTTTATAAAGCAGCAGATGACCATCAGTGCACCGATACAGCTTAAGGTTGCAATGAGTGCATAGGAAAAAGCAGCTCGGCACTTTAGATGTAATTATGATATGAGACAGTAAAGCATGCTGTCACATAAATCCACTGATTTAACAGATATGAAGTGCATAGAGAAATTGTGACTGCACGATATGAATCTAATTGTGATTATTTTGACTGATATTGCAATTACGATATGATTCACGATATTGTAGGGAATGATCATTTGTGCATCATTATTCTTATTTTCATTGAAAAATATATTAAAATGATCATGGTGGGATTATTTTTGCGAGGATCTGCACCAAACAAATATTTTTTTCTGCAGAATATGATTTGTAGGCCAGGGACATCTCTGCAGCAGCAATACTTTATTTACAATGGTATTTTATTTTCACACATACTTTGCCTTTAACAAATATTGCACCCCTTGCGATTTGGATATTGCACTAGACCATATTACGATTTTGATATTCCCAGGAACATAAACACAAACTAAACAGAGGCAGACATCAATTCACTGTATACATGCTGCAAAGCAAAGTCTTACCTGGTTTTCCACAGCCCCCTGGTTTTCCACAGTCCCTTGGTTTTGTCCCCTGGTTTTCCACAGCCCCCTGGTTTTCCACAGTCCCATGGTTTTGTCCCCTGGTTTTCCACAGTTTCCAACTTCAAAAGTTTGAAACGTTAATTGAGGGCTAACAGGGATTAACAGCCGTCCTGAAGCGACAGTATTGTAGAAGGGCAAACTTTGCTTATAATGCTAAATGTACGTCGTTTATCTTGAAGTATTTACTGCAAAGTTACAGACGAGTTTGTAAACGAGCAGCTCAGCAGCTAAAGCTAGATTAACTCGCGTGCAGGTTAATTAGCCAGTCTTGTCGCAGGTGTGCTGTTTACGTAATATCGTAAATACAATACCTTACAGCAGGTTGGAGAAAATATCCACTTTAAGCCGGAAGACATGGAGAATTTCTGACAAGATAAGCCAGGTGTTGGTTGTAACACAGCTGGTAAACACGTGGACATCTACCTGGCACCAACATGACTATCAATGCCGAGGAAGCTTTGCTATTTGTATTTGGTGTTCCCTGGTTTTCCCATTCTGCAGGCAAGACGTGAATGCAGCATAAATAGAAATATGGGAGGAGACAACCTCCACTTACCTGTGCAATACCTGTGCATAAAAATGTAAACTTGCAGATGAATGTGGAAATGCACATAGGATCTTATAGCTTCTAAAGAACATATTTGCCTCTAAAAGCATGCCACATGTATATTTGCTACAATATGTCAATTGCAATAGTTATGATGAGCAGAGGCAGTTGGCTACTTTACAGATATTAAGATCATTTCTTGTACCCTTCCCATTATATGGAAAGCACACTGACATTAATATCTCCTGAAGTTAAGGCCGGGACAGTTTGATTTACAATGTGCACTGGCACAAGTTCTTCCAGCAGGATTATATTGGATGGTTTGGCAGATCTGTCTTCTGACACCCCCCATGAATTATATTGCTGAAAGTGACAGATTAATCACCATCTCTTCGTAATACTGGAGTCGAACCAAGACAAACAGGAATAAAAATCCATACTCTTCCATCACAAGTGAATCAGGGTACTCAAGAGCCTTAATGTCTGCACTGACACGTGTTTTTGCCCTGAGAAAATCTGCCCATTCACATGCATGTGTGAGCTCTTCCGTGACCTGCAGATGTATGTATGTAGTGTCATCATTGTGACAACTTATGCAAAAAGACAAGGTCAATGTCCCTCCTACTTTATCCAATTTATCTCAGGAACATTTTGTAATGTTATCAGGGCAACAACAAAGGAAACTGAATTAGGTCCTATTTATAAGAAGGCGGGGACACACATTGACATTGATACACAGTGATGTGACTTTGTCACCACAAGAGGAGAAACATCGATGGCCCAAAAGGTTTCTGTGAGTGCTTTTTGTTGAGCAACTGCTTTTCTTAAAGTAGTCATGTAGAGGGATCAAGTTAGAAAATCAGAAATCTGAATTTAAATTTCAGCTTTGAATGGTGAGATTAAGTAGGCTAATTACAGTAATTCATTCAGAAGCTGTTGGCTATTATCATTAGGTCTATTAGCAGGCCTAAATAGAATTAAAATACAAATCAATATTTTCAAAAGCCAGACAATATGACCATCAGGGTTTGGACCAGGCTGGGCATCAGTTTGCCAACAGTGACTCAGGCTCAGCACAGCAGTCGCTCTGAATATTTTCAGCACATCCCTCTCTGGTACTTAGCAATGACCTCTGTTCACTCAACTGTCATTTTGAAAAATAACAGCCAGTCACACGTTGGAACAGCCAGCAGCCTGTTTGGTCAAAAGCCCTCAGATTTTAGTGCCTTTCCTGGATCTTTTTCAGACACGGCCAATTAGCTGGCCCTGGAGTAAACATGCAGCTATTAGCAGTGTACAAAATGTATACTGTATGAATTTAAAAGCAGACAACTTAAAAAAAACAAAACATCTACAATATCCAAATGGAGATATCACAGGTGTCCAAACTTTTTTGAATGTAAAAATACCTGGGGTCAAGCTGCTTCTTGCATCAAATGGGTCATTTGAAAAGTAGTTCCTACATGCTGCAGGTCTACTGTATGATATCGCTGCTATCGTAAGGTGAATGTAAAAAATGCAAAGTGAACTTCCTCGATTAACCAGTATTGTGTGGCGAGCCCCATATAGTATATTTTGAGAGACAAGCCCTTTAAAATTGGTCCGAGGGCCGCAAATGGCCCCCGGGGCAGACTTTGGACATGCCTGTCATATATACACGTGTGTTGCATAATCTGTAGAGAGACCTATCATCAGCTCTTATTCTCTTGGTTTTAATATTTACTGACAGTTTGCTCTGGTAGTATATGAGATTAAAAAACCTGGCATAAATCCTCTGTGATGTTCTGGAGATTTTGTATCCATTTACATACAATTATAGTTTGGGATTCATGTCTCTATCCTGATTTTTTTCAATGCAATCCCTTCTGTGCCTCAATTTTGTTTGTACAGCGTTTCATTTATTCATCATTCATTATTCATTATGCGCCTATATTGGCTTCTGCACAAATGGCGAAAATGGCACTAACGTACCTATTTTTGAAGATGCGTCTATCGTCAGCATCACTAAAACAGCAGGGGGAGGACTCGCAGGAGACGCACAGCACTTCACAAGTCGGACTGGCAGCCACAAGCGCTACAAAATTGCAAAGCACAATGGAGCCCTAAGACCACCTGTCACCTCCAGAGCTGTCAAAGAAAGAAGTGCACACAGGGCATGTAGATTCTCCTTAACAGACCAACTGAGGGGAGTTAAGGTCAAAAAGCCCTCTTTTCAAAGTGCATGCTTGGTACTTTAAAAGAGAGTCAAAAGCAACACTTCTTCTTGGCCATGCAGTACGCAATCCCACTGAAATGCTGTGAAATCAGAGTAGAAAATCTTCAAGGACACATACATTATACATGTACCCTTCATATATTATATACAGTAGCACCAAATGGGTTTATCTTGTCAGCTTTCTTGCCATCAACTGCATGATAATATACCCACACTCCTTTAGGGTACTATGATGGCTTTTCACCAAGAGCGCCTGCAGCTAATTAAGTACACTGTCGGGTATACAGTCAAGTGAGGATTATCCAGAGTAGCTCTTTGGCAGCCTGCATCCATTTTTCTTTACATCCTTGTTCAAATACACACCACTGACGATGAAGAGGGACTCAGGCGCTCTGAAAGCAGTTGGCACATTGAAGGACAAACCTCTTAATATCAGGCTGATCTTTAGAAGAGGCTGAACGCAGCGTGTACTTTTTGTCACACGTTTAGTCTGAGGTGCACCTTGCAGGAGAAATCTTGTAATCTGAGAAATCTTGAAATCTTGTTGCAGGATCATTTGGTTTTTATAATGTATTTGTCTAATCAACCTATGTTTTCCTTTTTGACTCAGTTTCTTTGTATTTATTTACTTGTTCTGACTGCATATAATATTAACAGGCAGAACTAGCTTTAACTTAACCTGCGTTTGGGGTTTGATTTATTAGGCCTGTAATCACAACTTACATTAGTGCATGTATTTTAATTCAGTTAAGAACAAGAACAAACAAAAACATGTTTAGATGCATCCCTTTAAGTAACTATTTTATGAAGTACCAGCCAATTAATCAATTCACCACATACATTCATACACACTCAAAAAGATTAGAGAGTTTATAACTTATATAGGAAATATGATGCAGAAAATACACTTTTAGTGACATCCACTGGCACAAAATGCACCAAAATTCAGGTCTGGGTTTTAGTTTCTCTCTCAGACACTTTCCGGGGGAATAATTATCTTTAGCTGAGGCAATCATCCAGTGTTGAACACCGGGCACCAGAACGCAATTACAAATTGTAGGTTTAAGCTTCAGAGACAAAAACAGCAGCCAGGCAGCCACAGAAGCGAACAATTCAATGTCTGCACTAGAAGTACTGTATGTGAAAAGACTCAAGAGCACAAAAGATTTTTTTTCAGGTCTGTTTTTTTAATTTTCTGGCATGTTGTCCATCTTTAAAATACACTGAAGATTACTGATATGCAGTTTATCATCTTTTTTTTCACGGTACAGTGAGACCCTGATTCCTGTGTAATGACACTGTTATAGGATTACTCTACAAAACACAAAATAAAAACACATTAGCTGGCATACTATCCTTCTGAAATGCATCATAACGACCACTTTGCAACAAAAAGCAAGACAATGCCCGTACAGTCCTCAAAAGATGCACAATTCAAAGGAGATTTAAATCAACGATGAAATCAAGTTAAATGCTATTACACAGGAATCTGTTAAATATCAAAACAAAAATATTAACAGAAATGCTCTTTTCACAAGTGTAGCAAAAGACTTACAATTTTATCATAGATATAATAGTAACAGGTGACAAGGCCTAAAATAAATGATAATCTCTTGTCATTTTGTCATTAAAAACCTGACAAACACATGAAATCTCAAGAGATAAAGAGTGACAAAGACTCACATTTGTTCCAACAAGACACTGTACAGCTCGGGGGGGAGGGAGGGAGGTCGGGGCTAAAAATGGTCGACAGCTTTTAAAATTTTGCAGATCAACAGGCCCCCTCCTTCCATGGAAAGCCAAGGCATTGTAAAAAAGGTAACGTAACTCCTTGTACTCAACGATGGAAATAAAGTCATAGCGTCAGAGGGCTCTTAAAAAAACGTACAAAACAAACTAGTAAACAGCCAGAGGAGCATGATGTCCCTGGTCTTATTTTATTAAGCAGACATCTTTCTCTTAAATGGCGTCCGCCCACCACACCAATCCAAGGGCAAGTTCAAAAACCTAATGTCCAAGTTGCACAGCAAAATGACACAATAACAAACTACAGTAAAGACCAGAACGTCAGCGTTCCTCTGCATGATGTAACTTCTGTAACAATGAGCGCACTGATCTGGATTTTTGTAACAAATTAAACTTCCAGTTTCCTAATAAAAATGCACCTAACTTTTCTTAAGTTTTGGAGTTTTCCATGCTTTAGTTTGATGACTGATGGTTTTTGTTCGTGCCTCCTCCTCCTCAGTTTTGCAGTCTTCACCCACATGCCGCTGGTAGTGACTGCAGTTTCGTGTCTCTGCAGCATTTGTGTAATGTATTCCACGGAAAATACAGACTTTAGCTTCAGCTGGGTGGATGATACATATGTACAGTAAATGCTAGAACAGATCATCAATGGTAATTGGCAAAAGTGGCGTGACAAAATACTCTAGTTGTCAAAACACTATCATGGGTGTTAAAAAGAGTCCTGGCCGAGCGCGTAGCTGTCCCCCACGAAAAGGCAGAATGATTTCAGTCCATACAGCAAAGGCTTTGCAGAAGAACTAAATGCTTTAGCACCGTAGAATACCACTTGTTGGCAAGCAAAAAAGAAGAACACCATAGGCAGCATGTGCATGAGCCATTTTCTTTTAAAATCATCTCTTGTATTTCCAACACGGTGTGTTAGATATAGCCTAATGTACAGACACCTTCGCTTTTTCCCTCATGCTGAGCAAACGGACGATGAGGCGTCACAAGATATTCACGACTGAAGCTTCGATTGGTGCAGATCCTCCTGGTTAATCCGTCTCTGATGTCACTGATCAGGCAGGGTCCCCTCTGAGCGCAGGCAACAAGTTTTGCCGTGATGACTGCCAAAGCTGAAGGGAAGAGATTTGGGAGATTTGGAGGAAAAGTTGCTCCAGAGATTGGAGAAGGATCCGTGTACCCAGAGGTTGATTTATGCAGATTAGAGCAAAAGGGGGCAGGAAAGGTAAGCAGTGTTGTGCTCTTGTGGACTCGGCAAGTTTCAGTGAAAACTTGAGTGGTAGCAGCCAAATGTAATCTTCTACATGTAGCCATGTCTTGTCTCTGGAAAGGCCTCCAACCAGGACCTGTGGCATATTGGAACAATATGACCTCAGATGGTAGAAAAAGGGACCGACAGGGATTAGACGCAGGTGCCTTGGTGTGCCGGAGGAAGGGCTTTTCGGTTCTTTAAACCCTGGGACTTGTCCTTAAAATCTGTTGGTTTCTGCTGTGAAATGTCTATCAGCGCACTGGCAACGATGAGTCCTAAAGAAGGAAAAGAGCAAGAAAACTGGTGGAAAGTGGTGGAAAAACAGGCAATTTCCACAAATTGCTTTGTTCAGTTAAAACAAAAACACACACAATTACAGGTATGTAACATATTTCAGACTCATTTTAAGGAGAAGTGTTTTCTTCCTGTGGGGCTTGATGACATCAGGAATAAGAGCATGGCTGTGTTATTTATTTGTGATGCAAATGTGTGGTTTTGGCCTGACATTTGCTGTGTGATATAATATATTCAGTGTATTTATGATGGTGGACAGGATGGCCGTTTGTGATATTTGGAATTATATATTTTTTAACGATGGACCTGCTTTCTGAAAAGTAGGATTCAATGAGTCTCAGCCTCCTGCTCACTAATAATACAACACAGACAGACTTATGGGCCACTGGAGCATGCTAAACATGTGTAAAACACACAGCGTATACACACACTGCCTCGGCTTTACAAAGTAGTTTCTTTGTCAACGGAAAAGGTGCAAACCCAAAGCTGATCAACAGAGTTTGGTGAGCGTCACAAACTGCAGTAACTGTGTTGTTTTTAATGTTTCAACCATATAAATTAAATTAAATTTCTCTGGTTTCAACACACTTCACCATATAGACATAAAGACAACATATATTCATGAAAAAATGCAGCTTTAAGAAGAATCATGAGAACCAAGTGTACCAACTTGAAAAACAGGTAATCACTTTAAAATCACAAAATTGAATAATTCCAATCAAAGTTCTTATATAGTAGGTATATAATTAGGGATGCACCGATATTCGTCTTGTTGATTTCCGCTGGCTAAATGTTCTGTTAAAAGTTAACAACGTTTTTGAAACTGTTATTTTTCAAAAAAAAAGGAATCCTTTTCATGTGAAAGAGGGTTATATTGAAAGTTATTTTGTGCTCATTCAAAGACATTGTAATGAAATGTTGAATGACTTTAAAAAAACAGTTCAGTTATTTTTTAGAATGAAGATTTCTTTGCTTCCCTGTCAAAAAGGGGGGAATAAAAAAAGAACATCGGTATCTGCGTAGAATTTCATAAAAGTGACCTTTTTTGCTAATTGTGCTCATTGATTTTGAGGATATCATTTACCGAACACATAAATAAAAAATTCCAATGATACATTTTAATAAAAATAAGTGGTGTGTGCGTGTTACCTGACTGTCCTGGTGGAGGTAAGTCTGACAGCCCGGATGGCAGACGCATGAGGACGGTCAACACGGCAGCTTTCCCTCCTGAACACGGCTCCATGGCAACAGGTTTCGGTGCACCCTGACAGGAGAGACAGCCAAAAACAAACACATTTTTAACACAATTTCAAGAGGATTATGAAAGAAATTAACTTTCAAAAAAGAGAAGAAAATATTCACTGGTTTATTTGGATTTTGCAGTGAAACATTGGACCAATAAAAGTAAAGTGTGATAGATGCATGATATCTTTACCAACCAAACTTAAAACACAGTGACTGGGGCTGGAAAGTCTTGATAGTTGTTTTCTATAATGGCACATGTCCTGTTGAATTTTCTTTTTTTGGGACCAGCAGTGCAACAGTCACTGATATTAGCTGCTTCAGTTGCTGCGTTTAAGACGAGACACCCTCATCCTGAGACAAATGCTTTGATTGGTCACACAACAAAAACACGGTGCGTGTGCGTGTGCGTGCGCGCGTGTGTGTGTGTGTCTGTCAGACAGCCCACGTGTTGCAGCAATGACCTCCCCTCAGTTAATGGCCAAAACTGCTCGTCTCAAGCGTGAAAAGCATGCCATCCTGATAATGAATGTCGAGGGTTTCGCAGCATGTTTTGGATGAGGGGATAGGAATTGGGGAATAATAACATGTCTGAATAGAATTGACTTTTTTTCTCTGCGCTGAATTTAAAATGGAGATGAGCGAGTCAGCGGAGGCAAAATGGTAGATGGAGTGGGATGCGCTCTTTTGTATTAAAGTGTTGCACTGGAATTTGTTGTATATTTCACCCAGTGCAAAAAACACTGATGCTAATTTGTGTACTGGATATGACCGTATGTTAAGTGTAACTGATACAGTTAAAAGTTAGATGCAATCAAAAGTAAGTGTTTCCTATGAAGCATGCTGTGTAATTTCCCATGCAACTTCTAATTAAGTGTGCCATTTCAGAAGCCATAGTTCACTACAGTGTGTTCCTTAGTTATTTGGTTAAAGGCTTTAAAAGCCATTTAACATGATGAACCTCATAATACCTCCAGTATGGAAGAACGTTTTACAGCACACGACGGATAAGAAGAAAAAGAGAGAGCTGATTCTGAGAAGCAGTGGATTTGTCTAGACCTTTAATCAATTCATTGTCAACTATTAAATAAATCGGCAACTATTTTGATAATTGATTTTTTAAGGGGTTTCCAAATGTGAATAGTTTCCATTGTATTTTACTCCTCTATGACAGTAAACTGAATATCTTTGTTTTGGACAAAACAAGACATTTGAGGACTTTGGAAAACACTGATCGACATTTTTCATCATTTTCTGACATTTTAGACAAACAACAAATCGAGAAAACAATCGACAGATTAAATAACCGTTAGTTGCAGCCCTAGATTTGTCCTTCATCAAAAGAGAAAGCTCTTTGCAGAATTCATTTGCTGAGGTTAGGAATGCAGCCATCATTGGCCCGGGTTATTTTCCATTTGCTGTACCACTAATCAGCTGGAACTAATACAGAGGGGCAGAAAGACGAGGAGAACGCAGAGCAGGACAAAGGTGGACCAACGCAGAAAAAGAAAGTACATTAAATGTGACAGGCACAAACTCTAATTGTTAATCAGCTGTTAAACTGCCCAACATTTATAGTGTTTTTACAAAGGCCATATAAATTAATGAGTATACACATTACAGGGCCCGGTTTCAAACTACCCTTTCACTATACGTTTCATTAAAATATAGTGTATACTTAACTTTAAAACTACTTTACATACAACCCTGGATCAACCCGGGTACATCCATTAGTCCTGAACTATCAAGACTGCATATCTAGTTGCCTCTAACTTACAATTATACTTCATGTAATGTTCTGAAGGACGCAAAACCTTCATAGGCACCATATGAAAGCAAACATGAGGAGGCTAAAATAAGAGTCATACTGTAACAGGGCTGGGCCATATGGGCAAAATATTCTATCCCGATATAGGTAATTTCATGTCTCAATAACGATATATATCGTGATATAGCATGTTTTCTGGTAATTCAATAAATAAATGGTCCATGTAAGCAAAACAGCGCCTTAATGGTTTGCTCCTATGTGCAGGGATCAGAACATAAAGCGTTGTCCAAATGATGTAAATATTGCCGTAACGCAGTTTGGCCGCTGGTTCTTCAACATCGCAATAGAAACGATGTAGAAAAATATATATGATAGACATTTTTATATTGTTTTGACGATATATATCGCCCACCCTTAATACTGTATAGTATACAGCATACTGTATAGTATACAGTATATACTGTATAGTATACAGTATATACTGTAAAGTATACAGTATATACTGTATAGTATACAGTATGCTGTACAATACAGTATAAGAGAGATGTTTCTGTACTACAGGAAGCCTGGAGACTGACAGATTGTTTATGTGCATGTTTACTCATCCCAATTAGGCCACATGATCAGAACACAATATTCTCATGCATTTTTTCAGATACACCCGTGACCGAGAGGCCCATATTAGCTCCACCGCTGACATACAAGGGCAATTAAATTGCCAGCCATTTCGTGACCATTCATGTGATCCAGCTAATGAACAGTATATAAGCCATATTCATGCAAGGCAGCTAATTTCCATATGCTGAGTTTTGATTCCACTGTAAGCTATACTTACATGGACCACTGGGTAAAACATCATTACAGCTGTTCCCAACAAATGGATAACACTGAGATAAAGTGTGGGTTTGTAACACTGTAAGACTGTAAGATTGTAAGACTTCCGTGTTCTGTTTTAAATACATGTGACGGTCGCGTGATACACACTCCTGGTCTCCTGGGTGAAAGTCTATTTTCGTGCACACATGACGGAGTTAAAGGGGGCGGGGTTACATTGCATTTAGTATCAAATATACTCTTGTCTAGTGTAGAAAATGGTAGACGTGTAGATTTGACTGTAAAGTGTTTTATATTTACAGGGACTGTTCAAAAACCAAGCAGCCCATAAACTTCAGAGTGAAAAACTTAAAAAAAAAAGTATGTTTGATTATTTTTATTCTTCATACTGTGAAACTGTGGACATCCCCTAGAATATATCTTTGCACCTTCTTGCCTCGCTCAGGCATTTCATAACTTCCCTCTCTGATAAAATTGTGACTTTTTTTTCTCAAAACATTATGACTTTTTTCCTCAAAATTGTGACTTTTTTTCTCTAAACATTATGACTTTTTTCTTAGAAAATTCCGACTTTTTTCTCTAAACATTATGACTTTTTTTTAAAATCTTTTTATTGCCTCACAGTTAGGACACTGTAGTAAACTGCAGTCAATTCGTGAGGATATTCATCATATTCACGATTATCCCGATAATGGAAATTCACCACGATCAACTTATTGTGAATGTTTTTTATCGTGATCCACAATAAAATCAATTAATGTCCCATCGCTAAAATAAATGTTGGTGGTTGTTGTAAGTAGAGCTATTACTCCTTGTAACCTAGTGCTGTCTTTCTTTGGAGCAATTCCACCTTAATGTTTGTACCATCACACCAACACTGTGATTTTTGCCATTAAAGCATAAATAACACATTTTTGTTTGTGTGAAAGGCAGCAATAATGGCACCTTCTTTCTTCCTGCTCTCTCTGATTTTCTCTGTGAAATGCTTATATTAATCTGGGATAACGAAAAGAAAAAAAACATCAATAAATCATTTCATTCCATTTCAATCACAGGGTTGCCTTGTTTTTATCAAGACTTTTTTAAAATAGCTTTCTACATTTTCATATCTTCCAAAGAAGGTTGACACAGGCCTGCATTTCTACTCTGTATTAATCAACCTGTATTATGGCTATTCATAATCATCCAGTACATAAACATGCATACACACATTGTGTATGCTTCCCTTTCCCCTGCTGACAGGTGTCATCCATCATACTAGATGTCCGTAAGTGGTTCCGTATGTTGAATGCCGGCCACAGTGAATAGAGACATCTGTGACATCGAAGCCGAGGCCCGCAGTGTTTGGGCCCCGACTGGCTCTCTGTCCAACAGCTGCTGACATCTTGGTCACTAAATGCAATGTCTATCTCTCGGGGGTTTAAACTGACCAGAAATTGAGGACATGGGCACAAAGGCTGTTGTAATTTTCTCTCGGACCAGCTGGAGGGTCTGTGAAGCTTTGGTGACAGAGAGCTGGGAATAATTCATGCAGCGAGATCAGTGCTGACAGCACAATCGGAGAATAAGGTCGTAAATGTTTTCATGTGTTGGAATGGGTGTGAGGGGTCATTTTGGCGCTGCGGCCCCTCCGTGTATTGTTTCCTGTGCGAGCTGCATCATCTGTTGGTTTGTTTAGGGATGTTAATGAAATTGATGCATTTAGAATTTTGTCCGATTATTATCAGTTAAAAACGATATTATTAGAATACAAATTAAAAGGTAATAAAACAAAGTTTGTTGCAACAATCTATTTGTGACTGCTAGTTAACTTGCTGGTGCAAACTTTGCAGGAGCAAGGTGTGTTTTTTAAGCTCCTTTTTTTCTGCTCTCACAACCGACTGCTGGACGGCGATCACAGCGGAGATCTACGTGACACATGCCACTTTACGATGAGGACAGGTGGTTAAATCAGTCTTACACACAGGGTTTGCCAGACTCAGACATTGGCTCCGTGGAGTCACAGTGGCAGGCATGTACACACGGACGCACGAGCGGTTGGATTCTGTGAAATTGGCTGCATGTGTCCACAACAATGCACGCAACATTGTGGCTGCGTGACCGTAAACGACCGCAGCTCTCTGCGGACGCTGAACGTGTATGTCCAAGCCTGCTGGACGGGTGAACTGGGAAAGTTTCCTGTTTGTCTGTTACCACTCAATGATGAGGCTCGGCCATTGGTAAAAAAAAAAAACATGAAAATTAGCATCCCTAGTTATGATATTGTAAAATCTACTCGAAACTTTTTTCCCTGAAATAAAAAATAATTCTAGCAAATTTCAGACTTCCAAACGGACCTGTACTGCATTCAGGTCTTGCATTGTGTTCCTGTATAAATATGCGTACATTATCTATACACTTTGTCTTATCTGTACTAACTCTGTGAATGAGTGGATCTGAGTGTAAAGTACAAACAGAGCTGGTGAAACTAGTGATGCTAGCGTGACATCAGTGTCCTCTTTGACACCAACAAATATTTCCAATCGCTAAGTGGTGCCAGATGCTGAGCAATTAACCTCTATAAAAGAGAATTAGGCTTGTTTCATATGGTTCACCTTCAGCTGGAGCCAAAGCATGTGATGGAGCGGTATGTGCTCCAACATATGCATTTGCACATTTGTGCAGATTGTGTAGTCGGAAATACACTGACATATTTAAAAAGTTGGCAGCGGCTACGATGTGCGATGGCTGAATATGACTCTGGGCTTCCATATATATTATTAATAGACATACAGTATCTCCTTAATGCAAATCATTTTAACAACTGGAAACAGAATAAAGCAAACTACCGCAATTACTACATCAACTGCATGACCTCTGAAAAACACAAATTACAGACATACATGCATATATATATAACAGAGAAATGTGTGTTTTGCTTTTGTTTTCCCGAAAGGGACAAGATGCTTTATGACCTTTGAGGAAGTATATAAGATATTCATGTTCTATTTGGCTGCTGCGCATCTGGAATTAACACCTTGCCTTCGGTGGTGTTGGCGTCACACGTAGTTGAATGTCATTTGAAACCATTTCTGCGTCACTGGAAGCTACTGGGAAATTTGGTATGTAAATGGTTAACTAAGCAGCACTTAATTAAGAGCTGCTTGGTTAATTAGAGGTATGCTGGAGTCTGTTATCATAAGATGTATTTAAAAAATACATTTAGGCGATTTACTGGGCAGGAAAGTTGCTTGTACCTTTGTATGCTGAATTTACTTCCCAGGTGTTTTCCGTGACAAAACTTTCTTAGTAACTTCCTTAAAAGCTGTACGGACATCTAAGCGAAATTGAAAGTCAAGCATTTAGAGGTTCATTCTGCATCTTGAAAGGGTCAAGAAACAGAAGACTGAAGATAGCTTTTTTCCAGTTATCATTTCCAAAACAGCTTGGGATATTGTTTACACCAATACTCTCCAGCGGATGCAAAGTCTCTGCCTTAAAGCGCTCTATATAACAAGAACATTGTATTCTGTGCAGAAACTGGAGGAACACTTCTGGAATAAAATGATTAAATAACAGATTGACACGCACATCCCACTGACAAGTATGTAATTAACATTTTACTTAAATCACGGTAAAGCAGTGGTCTACAGCAGCATTCAGATTCAGACTGTACCTCACTGCTTTAAAAGCACAACTCAAAAGGTGCACTCAGAGAGAGCTAAGAAGCATTGTTTTTTTTCTCTGCTTTTGCTCTTTACATTGCCCTTCACAACACCATAATGTGCAGTGAGTACCACTCAGTATTATACATTAAAAGCTAATGTAGTGCCTCTTTTCTGGTTGCCACAGTGATTTTATTTCTCTCAGCGGCAGGTGACACAGAGGTGGCTCCGGCTGAGGAAACACTGTTGGTCCTCCGATGTCAATTTGCGGATGTAGCTCCCCATATTGCTCTAAGCTATGCTTTTATCCAATGTGTCATAGAGCCCTGGGCTGTGCTTAGCACCAGACTTCTTCTCTAGTTTTTATTTGTGTGGGAGATATTTACATCATGGGAATAAAGTGGTGAAGTAGCAACTGGGCAGAAGATTTCAGATGTGCAAAAGCACATGAGCATGCAGGGTAAAATGGCAAATTAATCATAATTTGAGAGCAAAATCCCCAATCAGCATGTTCCCAGTAAACAACCAGGGAGGACAAATTAGGTTAAATGAAAACATGCACACTGTGGGATAAAGAATAATAATAAAATGTTCCACAAACAGAGCAATCCTTGTCCAATGCTTTCCGATGCTTTTCAAAGTAATGGTCAACTTTTCTTTGCAAGAGGATTAAAACAACCTTTTTTTTTTTCAAAAATCTATATAAATCTTTTAGTAAATTAGCATCATGACATCACTTTGCATAAAAGATTTATAACATTGATAGAAAAATGTCGGCAAGTCTGTAGCCCTGAGAGGACATGGGAAGAAAAGACCATCGCTGGCAGACTTCTTATTGATGTGGGGAGTGGAAAGTTATATCACAATAAAGTCCAATTATGTGGCACTCCAAAACTACTGCGTGTGTCAGTAAGCACTTACAAATGTAAGATTGATCGGTCAGACGTCTGTGCAAAGATGACAAAATGGTGGTTACATGGTCAAACTTTTCGGTGCTTGTCAGGACTTAAATTTGTTTTCTGTGAAAACGGGATGGTAGAATTTGGAAACGGGACATTGCAATAATCAAAATGAAAGAAATTAACAAACTAAGTGTTCAGTGTCAGCCTCCAGTATAGAAGGACTGTAGCTGTATATTGAATTTCCCCTCGAGAGACGAATAAAAGGTATGCTTTCTTTCTTTCTGCTTTCTTTGTAGTTTCACTGCCAATACATTTGATAACAGTGTGTGTGTGTGTGTGCGTGTGCATACAAGCGTGCAGGACTCACATCAACCACAGGCTGCAACAGTTCTGTTTCTTCTCCCCTGGTATCCAGCGCCACCGCTACTGAGGCAAATGGACGACTGGCCATCTGCTGACGCTCTCTCATCAGTTGCTGTAAAATCAAACACAGATGACAGACGAGCATGAGCACAGAACGTAGTCTAATCAAAGATAGTCAAATCATAGATAAACATAGAAAGAACGGGCAAATATGCTCTACTGAAATAATAATATATGCATGCATACATAATAGTACATACATTATTTACATGTAATATAAATTATAAATATAAAAACCCCTCTCAAACACATTGCATTTCTAATGAAGTTGAAAAAAAAAAAAATCTAATTCCAGCCCTTAAAGAGCTTACAGGAAGTTAGTATCAAAGCTTTCCCGTTAATGCATAAAAACACAACAAATGGTGTCTGTCAGTGGGTTATAAAATGTAATACAACTCTTTAAAATAAACTCATTATTTCTAGAAATGTGTAGATTATTACTGGTATTATTTTGTCCCCGACATTACTCACTGAGTCCCAACTTTATTTGAGGATTTCCAGTGTGATCTTTCATTTTGTTTTATAATATAATAGACTTGAATACAAATACAAAATATATAACTACAGTGATACGACAGCACTATAAACCATCACCCTGACAAATGCAAGGGATAGGAATAACGGGGTTCACTTCTTAAATATCAAATTCAAGGACTTTTCAAGGACTTTCCAGGCCCAATTCCCTCAGATTCAAGCACCCAACACAGCATAGTTTAACACAGATCAAAGTTAATTACTGTTACAACACTGAGCATTTTTATAATGAGAACTTGCGGACCTATTCTTGTATAAAATATATAAATTCAAGCACTTTGTCCCATGACAATTTCTGTCTATTTTCAAAAACTTTCAAGGCCTTGATTTTCCCCCTCAAATTCACAAACTTTCAAGGATTTCAAGGATCCGTGGGGATCATGGAATATTTTCAATAAATTGGATATTAAACTGACAACTCTCGATTTATGTATTTGTATTCATTGATTTGATCAAGCAGCCTGCAATATAATATTAATTTATTTTCCACATACAGTATTTCACCACAGAGATTCTCTCTGCACAGAAAAGCTGTGTTTCAGTTACAGTGACACAATTTCTGGTGCTTAGACTGAACAGAAAATAGCCTCTCTTGTTCCCCACTAATCAATATTGTAAAACAACTAGCGCCATACTTTCATCAGCAACGCCGTGTCTGATCAATATCTAAACAGGCCAACATTTTAGCACCAAGGACATCACTGATTGGTATTGGATTTGTGATGAGCTTAAGAGTGCTGCATTAGGATCTAATTGTACTTCAGATTACTAAGCACACCAAGCGGTTGTGATGATCGGCCTCATGACGTGCCCTTCCTTTGCACTTCTCTAAAGTTCAATATATATATGGCTTTACATGTGCACACACATACAAACAATTTCATACAAAAAAAAACTTTAATTTGTCAGAGTTTTTACATGTGTACTATATTCGTTGCGGCCATTTTGTTGGATGTTCTGTGACATTCAACACTCGATGTCTGTGAGGGAGTTTTTAAAACTAGGGTAAACAGAAAAGGTATACAGGAAAAGTTATCAATGCACTGATTGCTAAACTGCCAACTGTCCAACCATCGCTTAGCAACTGCAACTAAACGCAGCAAATACGTCAAGTTTGGGATTTCTCCGCATGCCTAAACGATGTGCATGCAGCTGTACTAAGGTGGTTTGTTTTTTTTAGCCTTTCCAAAACCAAAAACACAAGAACATAAGTGTAAGGAATTAATTAAACAATGTTTGTCTGCTCAAACGTAAGATGCAAACATTAGCATGTCTGGCTAACTAGCTTCCTACCTAATGTTAAAGTTGTTTCTTTATTTCCCTATCTTATACATGGAATATTGTAAAGATTCTGTCTTTTTGCCTGGGAACTATTAGTTTTAGCATCAGTCTTTTAGCACAATATCATGTATGTCAAGTGCATATAAGTCACCTTTTATAGGGGTCTCGTTTTAAAATGTGTCTGATGGAGACGCTTATGAAGCTAACTAGATACAGCTGATAAAATCTGCCTGCAACAGTTCTAATTTCAGCCTAAAAAGCGATGGTCATCAGCTGAAATGAGAATCCTGCTTTTATCTACTGCTGTCTAAAATCAAGGAGCCATTGTTTATAAAATGACTAAGAATATAATGTAGTAAATCTGCCACCGTTATCATTGTACACTGCATTATTAGCCAGGCGAGAACGGAAAGCTTGAGAGCATAGCAACAGTAACTAAAGGGGTGTGGCTAAGCGAATGGTCAATTTCCCAGAAAACAGAAGTTAAGCTTCACGTTAAAAAAAAATAATATGAAAGTTCGCTTGGTCAAATGAAATGACAATAAAAATCCAAGCATTCATTTTACTGCCCAACTCTTCAGCTCATCCTTCAAAAGAAGAAGGAAATCTGTGATTTTTCAAGTCCACTAAGACTGTTTAAGCACTTTCCAATTATCTCACATTATCCCTCTAATAAAACTGTGTGCCTGTTTGGGTCAGCTGTATGAGAACGCTGAGTTTTCTGGTGGTCTCAGTCCTGAATAGGAATTTGTCCTTGGTGTAGTAATGAACCCTGATATTCTTGTGTCCAGACCCCCCAGCCTCACTCACTCTGAATGTAATCAAGTATTCATTAGTCCGGCGATTAATTGGCAAAATTCAGATGAGGTCTGGAGAGGTTGATAGCATTGTACAGGCGAACAAATGGGAAAAAAAAAAATCTGTGGAAGATGACACCTTGAATTAACGTGTTGGGGAATCAATGACTCCATCTGTATGATACGTTTAGAAAAAGAGTACGTCACGGCACTTTACTCATTTTTCAAATTGTTACAGTTGTGTTGAGGGTCTACACAGGAAAACATAAAATACATGGAAATTGTGGTATTCAATTATGTCAAAAACCTTGATTAGCTAACAGTGACAGTAACACAGGCTGCGGATAAACACGACCGCCTATTACTTAAATTCATCAGGAGTGTTGTCAGGTTTTAGATTCTTCATGCGAGAAAAACAAACACGGTAGCGGTGATTGATTGATATAGAAAATGAATTTGGGGTGAGGTATCCCTTTAATATTCAACAGTGATAATTAACATTATGACACAATGTAATAGCTGCCTATTATGACTACTGATGTTCATGTAATGTTAAAAAAAAATGGTCACGAGACACATGTAGAGACAAAGTGGAAGCACATATCAGCTGAGCCATGTGCATACATATAACATATGAAGGGTTTATTTGCAAAAAAACCCCCAATATCTCAGTTTTTATTTATTTCCTAAATTGTGTTTTTTTAATGTCCAACCCAGGGAATATCAATCAAACTGGTGTTTGGCTGTTTTGATCTCATTTTGATTTTCATAAATCAAGTTTTTTTTTTTTATTGTGCACTCAAGGGAATATCAATCAAACTGGCGTTGGTTTATTCATTTTAAAAATGGCTTTTATCTGTTTTTGCAGATGTTGTATAACACATATTTCTCAAATGCCCAGTCCTTCCTCTCTAATGTGTAAAAGCAACAAGGCTAAAAATGAGAAATATGGTCAGTGTGTTTTATATGATCGGTGTATCATAAATAATGCATTATTTGTGTCCATGCAGCGCATGTTGAAGCATTTTGAAGCCATTCCTTTACAGACCAGCTGTACAGACTCTCAGTGAGTGAGAGGAAAGTTGAGGTCAGTTCTGTGTAAGAACTGTTTTGTTGAATCACTCTGAAAACATTCCCTCGGGGGGGTAAAGCTGAGGAAAAAAAAAAAAAAAAACAGCAGCCATATGAAATTGAGATTGATCACCTGATCGATTTTTTCTTTTTGTAGCTCTGATTTTTAAACGTTAAATCTGAGGGCCCATGTTAGATTGTTGTACATCTCTACTATTAAACATCACAACCGATAGGTTTGAGCTGATGGGCCACCGCAGGTCAAAATGAGAAATTTTGCCCTTTTCGAAAAGATAAAAGCAGGACGGAGGGCCCGGCGGGGTTGTTGCAAAACAAGAAAACAGCTCACGGCTTATTATGGTTTCCAACACAAGAGCTTCAAATCCAACAACATTCATCCTAAATGTCAGATAGCAGTAATGCTATTTATCATGTTGCAGAATTCATTTAAAGCATAAGGGGAAAGCAGAAGCAGGGAGTGGTAGCGCTTTGCTCTGCGTCCAGCACAGGCATCAAACAATGTGCTGGGAATACAATCATCAAAAGGGTCAGTGCAATACCAGAGACATTCTAGAAATAAATACTAAGTTAATGACAAAAGGGCAAGAGTGAACTCTGCAACAGCAAGTAACGTTTGTGCAATGACAGACTGATTTTGTCAAGAATACAAGCTGGAGCCATTCATGGTTGTGATAAGGGTGGGCATGCAGCGCATGCAACTTGATTAATTTGGCAGAGAGTGCATGAATTATCTGTCTCGTGAATGCAGCATTTTGTTCCCCTCGTAGGATTCTATAAAAGGGTAAATGTCATCCCGCCTCTGAGGACATTCTACACCTAAAGCATTCACTTTGTCCTTTTTAAAGATCTGTGGCTGTGCTCACAGGCGCTGCCCTGCAGAATAAAACATTTAAACATAATATAAAATAAAAACAAACGCTTTCACAATCTACACACACACACACACACACACACACACACACACACACACACACTGGGATTAATGGCCATCTCGAAATGAAGATATTCTGTCTAGTAGACTGACAATACACACCACACTGATATGATTTTGGTGTGGTTGAGTGATTTTGTGCAGAACTCATTAGAAAATATGAATAATATGTATTATTGTGGTAATAAGATAAGTAATAGGGCTAAATTCTAACATAAAATATTCATTAAATGTCACCTTGCCGTATTTCTAGAATTCTGTTGTACTCTTTAGTAGGACAGCCTCTCAGCTTCCAAGGGTAAGCTCTATATCCTTAGTTAAACTCCTAATCGCAGGTACGCTCAATCACCTGTAACTTAAGAGGAAATTATTAGAGTGCAAACTTTATACTGAACAAGGGACAATCAAGGTGACCAGGGGCTTAAGAGTAGGATAATCTTATTATAGCAATCGATGACTGCTGATTGAGCTCTTCAAGGGAAGAGCAGGACACAGAGTCTGCAGAGGGACATTGAGGATTATGTTGTGTTGCTTTCAGTTGTCGATGCAAACATATAGCAAATTAGATAATTGAGTCGTCTTCATCAAAATGGGTTGTTTACAGTGATCGTTTAAATAAAGGCACAAGACTAATGCTGCATTCAGGCTACATCCACACTAGTCTGGCATGCTATGTAAGTAGTGCCAGTATAAAGCCTTACTTCTGCCGGAAGTCCCTCGTCAGACCCTTCTCTGCAGCCGGGGCTTAGACGATTGTGATTGGTTTAAAGAAATACAAACAAGCCAGAGAGTTTTTTTCCCCTATACCGGAGTGAAATCATTTCAAAAAGTCTCTGATTCTGCCCGTCCAGACTAAAACTCAACCCCAGAGTTTTCAAACTAAAATGGGGTCAGCAGCAATTACAAATGTCTGTTTTAGGGTTTATGCATTTTAAAACGTTAACGTATTAATGTGGATGTAGCCTTAGACCACCTTAAGCTCTGCATGAAAAAATGCAGCCCTGTCATTCATCTGAATGAGGACAGCAGGGGTGCCAACGCAGAGGGCAAAATACCACAGGGTTGTCCGGTAAAAGAAAAGTGAACCTGGCTCATCTCGACAATACAACCTCATCCGCCAATCCAACATGTGCAAGCAGACATTCCTGGTAGATTACTTTGTGATGTGAACGGCGTATTTCTGTATGTTTGCCTCGTGATTTTTGCAAGAAAAGATACAATTACTATCTCCATGAAACATGCATTGGCAATCAGTCTAGTAGATGTTGAATGTCACAGGAAAACTGGAATTTTTGACCTGTTAGTGGTGAGGAAAAGTCAGGGATTCACCAAAGTCAGTCACATACATCCTCTGGGCACCATAAAGCTCCATACAAAATGTTACCTATAGTATAGTACCCTATAGTGGAAAAAAGTGGTGGAGTGACCGACGAACATTGTCATCCCCAGAGCCACGGCGCTAATATTGCTAAATAAATTACAGAAGAAAATAGGAACTACATCAGTGATGCACCATTATACAGCATCCATCACTGTATTGTCCTTAGCTGACACAACAGGCAGGTTTAAGCAGTCGGTTACAAATTGGCCACAGCAATTACCAACGTCACGGCCAGGACAACTTCTATGGGCTGATGATAGCTTTAAATAAATAGATGCTAATTAGTTACTGGTGGATTTAGTAAATTGCATGCTTTAACATGCTGAAAAAGGGGTCCTTTTTATGGTAACCACTCCTCAATAATAGTTTTGAGTGCTTTTAGAGTGCCAGTAAAATATCACCGCTCTACACGGCGGTCAGTGCATACGTTGCTTATGTGTTCCGGCGTGTGTCTGTGTGAGTGTGTGAGAGAGATAAAGAGAGAGGAGCTACATTAGATACATCCACATGTTTGTGTGTGAAACATCTTCCGTGTTGCAGTCTTGTGAAATGTCAGCGCCCCCTCCCTCCCGTTCCCCCCACAGGTAGCTTCAAAGAGGTCAGCCCCTCGCCGTCCTCCGTGGCATTTACAGCTGTTGTCGTTTCATCCCTTTGTCCCCCCCACTCAGGATCCAAGCCTCGTCACCCATCCTCAACTACAATTATTCAAATACAACAGCTGCACCTTTGGAACAAAGTCCTTTCAACTCGTGACACAAAAAGAAAAGAAAGCTCTTATCCAATTAGTGCATTAGTGTGGTAAAAGATCAGCTTTGTTAGACACATTTACCACCTTATGGCTCCTAGTTTCTGAGTTGGTGTTTATTTTTCTAACCTCCATCCACAGCTAATTTTCAAAAATACAAACAGAAAAATTCCAACTTGGTTATGTAAATAACCTAAAATACTCATGTCAAACGTGTAGAAAAACGGTGTAATATAAATACATTGCTTTTTATATGTAGCACAACCCAGAAGTACTAACACGTTTCACACCAGTAAGCCAAAAGAAAACATTCAGAAGTTCAATCAGTATCAGACATCCGTATGCCACATGGCTGGATCAGCGGCTCATTATTGTCTCCGCTATCTCTAGAGGCCTCATTAAGACTAGTTTATTCCATGTCCTTATGATAAACGGGGGCTTTTTAGCATCAGATGGCTTCCAGCCCAAATCCTTCCGGCCCAATATTTGGACAAGCCTCGTAAGAGCACGGGCTGTTCAAAAGCCCTTTCAAATTAACTGGACACAACGCTCAGTGAACAGCCAATCAGATCAACAACGGACAAGATCGGTGGAACCAAATCAGTTCATCTAATATCCTACAAGATTTTATACTCCCAACACAAGTGAGTAATCACAAAGTCCACTGGAACTCCTGTGATTATAACTTCACATTAGTTACTATGTTAATACTGTATGTAACCTAAAATATCTACTATTATAAGCAGTGTGGCAAATACTTGACTTGACTTGTATAAAACCGGTGTGTGGATGCTGGATAATTTGAGGCAGTTAAGCTGCTTGTGCTGCTTTGAAAATACCCCATACACTTAAAAGAGCACTTCAGCATTGTACTCCTGTGGGACTCATGATGGACAGTTAAAAAAAAAGCAGACCCAGAGATATCATCTTTTATATTCCATACATTCTTATTTCAGAATCAGAATTCTATTCAGAATCAGAATCAGAATTCTATTCAGAATCAGAATCAGAATTCTATTCAGAATCAGAATTATATTCCATACATTCTTATTTCTTCTCAAAACCTGGCGCCTACATTACCCACAAGGCTAAAGGAATAGAAAGCAATAGCAGCTTGTAAAACCGGATGATGAAATCTAATAAACTGCAATTTTATAATGGGCCATGTGAAGATAGATAATAATAATATTAATAATAAATGGCGATTGTATTTAGGTCCATATGTGGAAGAAAAACTGTAGCACTGTATCTATCTACAAAATACAGAAATTATCTCTTGATATAATTATTATACATTTGCATTCTTTACATTTGAAGGGACTTCTTTTACATTTGGTCAGTGATTACATCATCAATCAGCTCAAATCAATCAATGTTTTTTTGTTAACAGCTGCGTCGTGTATCTAAAGATGAGCGTGCACTTTAAAAACTGTTTTAATATCCAGTGTCACTTGAGAAAAACAAATAAAACACAAACACCAAAGCAAAGAGAGTCCTTTCTAGGACACACAGATGGATTTGTGTATAATTGTCCTTTTAGTGGTTGTTGTTTCCTGGGTAGATGTTTAAAGAGAGATTGATTATGTCTGCACCTGTCAGACACTGATAATAGACTTCATCAAACAAAAGTGAGAAGAGGATCCAAGTTGTTGCTTATTTTTGGTGTGATCCTAATTTTTTTTTTATCAGTACAAATGGTGGTAATAGGAGAAAAGCTTACATTGATTGCAGTATGAGGTGTGCAGAATCAGGCTGGGAGATCTAAATCTAGATCTAGATCTAAAAAGCAAAATCTTCTATCCCAATATAGGCCATTTCATATATCACAATATAGCATGTTTCTGGTAAATTAATAAATAGATTATATGAAATGACCACATGGTAAAGCATATTTTTGTGTACTCCCATGTGAATTAAATACTTGACAAATGAAAAGTACTGAGTATTTTGTCATTTAATTAAGAACAGCTATACACTGACCATG
>JAOVVB010235334.1:0-23318 GCA_028570985.1 Heterobranchus longifilis | reverse complement strand
CGGCTGGCTAGATGGACGAGGCCCTGTCCCCCCTCCTCTCTGGCTAAAAACAGCACTCCCTGTGGCACCCAGTGGAGACCCCCCCAAAAGAAATCCACCATCTTTCTCTGAATCTGAGCCAGTAGGCCCGAGGGGGGGTCCACACAGTTTAACCGGTGCCACAGCTGAGATGCCACAAGGCTATTTAAAACCAGCACTCTACCTCTAAAAGACATCTGAGGGAGCAGCCATTTCCACTTGGACAGTTTTCCTTCTATCTTTTCTGTGACAGTCTCCCAGTTCTTTTTAACTATATTTTCTTCCCCCAAGAACACTCCTAAGTATTTTATTCCATCTCTTTTCCATGTCAGGCTTTGGGGGAGAACTGGGAGACCGCCACGCCACTCGCCTACAGCGAGGGCTTCACTTTTGCTCCAGTTAACCCTCGCTGCCGATGTCACGCTAAAATCTCTAACAATGTTAGTTAAAAGGTCTGCATCCCTCTGGTTTCTAATAAAAACAATAAGATCATCTGCATAGGCAGATAAAATCATGTTCCCATTAAAACCAGGTAAAAGCAATCCTTGTAAGCTAGAGCGTATCTTATTGAGGAGGGGTTCCAGGGAGAGCGCGTAGAGCATCCCCGACAGAGCACAGCCCTGCCTGACACCTCTACACACTCTAAAAGGAGCACACAGACTGCCGTTCAGCTTCAGCACACTCTCAACCTCACTGTACAGCACCTTGATCTTAGCTATGAAACCAGCGCTGAACCCAAACTTCTCCATGACTGTCCAAAGGAAGCTGTGTTCAACGCGGTCAAAAGCCTTTTCCTGATCTAGGGAAATCAGACCAGTGTCTAAACCCAAAGAACTAGAGACTTCCAAAACATCCCGAATTAAGTGGACATTGTCCACCATAGACCTGCCAGGCACACAGTAGGTCTGGTCCCGGTGGACGACCTGCTCCATAGCCCTCCCCAGCCTGGAGGCCAATACTTTGGACAGAATCTTGTAATCCACACAGAGCAACGACACAGGACGCCAGTTCCGGATGTCCTGCAGGTTCCCCTTCTTTGGTAGCAGCGTGAGAACTGCTCTCCTGCAGGACACCGGCATGGAGCCAGAGGCCAGACACTCATTAAAAACATCTAAAATGTCCTGTGCAAAGATATCCCAGAAGGCTTTGTAGAACTCGGTGGTGAGGCCATCGATGCCAGGAGCCCGCCGTCCCTGCATGCCTTGCAGGGCGGTCTGCAGCTCCTGCATCTGTAGGGGGGCCTCGAGCTGTGAGCTGGTCTCTTTTGAGACCTGAGGCAGTCCTTCACAGAACCCCTCCAGAAGTGTCTGCTCCTCTTTGTACTCACTTGAGTACAGTGCAGAATAAAAACTCACAGCTCGCCTTCTTATCTGGCTTGGCTCCATGAGCTCTTGCCCCGTGTCAGAGAGCAGTGTGTGGATTACCTTCTTCTGTCCGTTCTTCTTCTCCAGGCCGAAGAAGAAGCTAGAGGGAGCATCCATCTCCCTGATGTTCTGGAACCGGGACCTGACCAGTGCACCCTGCACTTTCATGTCCAACAGGTCGGCTAAAGCCATTTTTTTTACTTTGAGGCTTTCAATATAACCTCGATTTCCTGTGGACTCACTTAAGCGTTCTAGATCCACTATATCGGTCTCCAGATCCTTCATAGACCTGGTGATATCTCTTGTAACATTGAGAGTATGCTGCTGACACAAGACCTTTATCTGAGTCTTACCATGGTCCCACCACTGCCTAAGACTGCTAAAATCACCCTTCCTCTGTCTAAAAACACCCCAGAAATAAATAAGGACCTCCCTGAACTTCTTATCGAATGTTAAAACTGAATTAAAATGCCAATATGCACTTTTAGGTGAAATATTTCTCATAATAACACTACTTAAAAGCAGGGAATGGTCAGTAAAACCAGCAGGCTGTATGTTACAACTTTTAAAAACATTAAAATGCTGTTTAAAACAATAAATACGATCTAACCTGGCTGAGGAGACCCTACTCTCTCTGAGGTGGGACCAGGTGTACTGTCTACAGTCTGGGTGCATCCTCCTCCACACATCCACCAGGCCATGAGAGTGGACCAGCTGCTTTAAGGCGTGCTGAGAGGCTGGATGAGGCTCTGCGTGATTGCGATCTAAAGTCGCATCTTCCGTACAGTTAAAATCCCCACCCAAGAATAAAAAATCCTCCGAAGCACAACTATCCAAAACATCATTGATTTTTAGTAAAAACTGCTTCCTCTCTGCACCAGTTGTTGGAGCGTACACGTTGATAAAAACAGCGTTAAAAAGATCGAACTGAGCTTTGACTAAAAGCAACCTCCCCTCGATAATCTGCTGGACCTCCAGTGAGTTGGGATTAAAAGCCCTGGAGAAGAGGAAGCCCACTCCTCCACTCAGAGAAGTGTTGTGGCTTAAAATGGCTTCCCCTTCCCACTCCCTCCTCCAGTCTGCTTCGTTCTTAGAATCACTGTGTGTTTCTTGTAAAAAAAAGACATCTATTTTCTTGATTCTGGTGGTTTCATAGATTATTGCTCTTTTCTTTACTTCTCTTGCACCATTCACGTTTAAAACCCCCACTCTAAAAACATCCATGATGAGTGAGATATTAAAAACAAACATAAAAACAAATAAATTAATTAATACACACGTTGCTCTTCCCATCATCATTTATCTGTTTTTTTGCTTTCAGCACCAGTTTCTTTAATCTAAAAACCTCTTGAGTGGTGAAACCAGACTTCTCTTTGCGACTCATATGAAGTCTGGCTGAAAAACAAAAAAGAAATAAATCTGGAAAAACGTCTTCTATTTTTACATTATGTTGGTTTTTAGTTTGCTGTAGGAAGCTCTTTACTTTTTCTGCTGTGTATATTTTCTTTTGTTGGCTGCTGCTAAGAATTGGGCCTTCACTGCTGTCTGAAACCCACTCATCACTTTCCCCTTCCTCACTGTTCACCTTCTCTGCTGCTTCTTTTCCTTCTGCTTTACTGCTTTTTGCATCACTTGTTATGTTTCTTATTGTCTTCCTGCGTTTTGTTGCTGGTCTTTTCTTTGCACTTCTTTCTGTCTCCTCCATCTCAGCCTCCTCCACCTGTTCACTCCATGACCCACTCATTTCTTTCTCACTGTTCCCTCCTGCCTTCTGTTCACTCTCCTGTCTTTCACCTGCCTGCTCTCCCCCCTCACCTGTCTTCTTCACCTGTTCACTGTTTTCACCTGTTTTATTCAACTGATCATCACACGTACGACTTTCACTCATCTCTTTATCTTTTCCTCCCACCTCCTTTTCCCCTGTCTCCCTCACATCCTGCTCCTCACTCCCACTCACATCCTTCACACACACACACACACCCGGTGCATTAACACAACTCACCCCGTGCGCTGGGTCGGACACAGCAGCGGAACCCCCCGCGTTATCACCCGCGGAGGTAGGCACCCCGGGCGGGGAGCCCGCCGCCGCTGAAACACTGAAAACAAAGAAATAACCCCAAAAAAACACAGAAAAACACCAAATATGAACTAAAAGTAAAACTTCAACCAATAAACGATGTGAAAATAAAGCCTATTACCACAAAATAAATGAGAAAATGTTGAAAAAACGCACACGATCTTTCCCCTGCTCTCAGCTCACAAACTCCCATCATGCACTCAGAGAGAGAGAGAGAGAGAGAGAGAGAGACAGACAGAGAGAGAGAGAGACAGACAGACAGAGAGAGAGAGAGAGAGACAGACAGACAGACAGACAGACAGATAGATAGATAGAAAAGCTGAAGCTTCAAGGGTGTCACTTTGCAAAAGGAAAGTTATTGACTAATACACCAAAACCTTTAGCTTGGTGTGAATATTTCAAGGTATTCAAGGAATATTCAAAGTATTACCATACTACAACACAGGGTTACACAATGAAACCGTTTTTAATGATGAGTACGATGGATGAGTTGAGTTACAGTCTGAAGAAAGAAGCTGCTCTGTAGTCTGGTGTTATTCCTAAGTATGAATATGAGCTTGCTTTAATCAAATCAATGGTAGATTAAAAAGGGTTTCTGTGGTTTATATGTTGGTTGTCAGTTGCTTTCATTCGTCAGAGAACAGACAGTGAACATGTTCACAGATATCACATATTTCCTTTAGCGACGGAGTACAAAGCCAGGTCTGAGCCAGAGAGCTTGTTTGACCCGTCCTGTATAATTTACGGGAGAGACGGATTAATAGAGGCCCTCCTGGAAAGCCACTGAGCAGCAGATCAGCTAAGAGACTACAGTGCCAACAAATCTCCAGCACTCAGCTGGTTCCAAATAGGGCGGGTTGGCACAGACACACACGCATACAGACGCGTGTGCACAGACACACACACAAGCACGTACGCATGCATGCACGCACGCACGCACGCACGCACGCACGCACGCACGCACGCACACACACACAGGCCTAGTCCTGGTTGTCCTGCTAAGGGGCTGGCAGATGGAAATGCTCTGCCTGTTAAAGGATCAGGCTGTGGGCTACAGATCAGTACTAACATATGGGACTAGCAGTTTACACAGTAGCTGCGACACTGGCTCAGCTCTATGTGTGTGTCAGTGTTAGGGACAATAATGGATTTTATCGTGAATCGCGATAAAAAAACACTCACAATAAGTTGATCGTGATTAATTCTCATTATCGGGATCATCGTGAATATCGTGAATATCCTCACGAATTGACTGTAGTTTACTACAGTGTCCTATCTGTGATGCAATAAAAGCATTTGTTTCTTAAAAAAAAGGTTTGAGTTCTGAGGAAAAAAGCTGTAATTTTTGAGAAAAAGTCACAATTTTAAGAGAAAAAGTTACAAGTTTATGGGAAAAAGTCCTACTGTTTTAAGAAAAAAAGTCACAACAAAGCAGAATGTAACGTAAAGTGATGATCCAGTGTGTTTTAGTGCAGTTTTAACAGTTTTAAGCATATTTTGTTGATTATCGGGATAATATCGTGAAGCGCAATTATTTTGGCCAGGATAATTCTGAATTTTCATATCGTCCTATGCTTAGTCTTAGTCTGTGTGTGCGTGCATGCATGCATGCAATATCCAGTGACTACTGAATTGTCTGTCCCTAGCAATAATTTTGGTCAAAAACTTAAAGGAAACCTATTATACTTTTCCTTATATTCTGTCATTGAATATATTTCGTATTTATACAATAATATTCTTTCATCAAACAAGTGAACACTCGCTGGAATTTTAAACTGCTATAGAAATGGTTAAAGGTTGGCCTGAGACTCCTGACAGTGCTCTGTAATGTTTATTCTATATACAGCTGAATTGTGTCAATTTGCAAAAGTTCAAACATCATCACAGAAAAAAATGGTGTTCCATTTTCACCTTCTCTCCAGCAAGGCTGGGTGATTAATCAAATTTCATTTTCAATTATATTTATGGCTTCCAACTATTATAAAAACAAGATAATCCAGAAAACGATTATTGTGCCGCATCCCGTTTCACAATGATGTTCTTGTTTTGTCTTGTGTTATAAAACCAGCGCACACCCTTTTCCTTTACAGCGTACATATTTGATCAAATTCATTTTGGTCTAATTTAGTTTTATTGTTGAATATATGTTTAGTAGTTTTCAGTGGGTTATGGAAGTGCTCTAACATTATGGCATAGTTGATCTTATTTAGATATTAAGTTTGATAAATTTAAGTTAAAATTAAGTTTCCAAAGTAAATGAGTAATCGTATTAAATAATCCTGATCTCAATGTTGTCCAAGAATAATCGAGATTATGATTTTTGCCATAATCGAGCAGCTCTACTCTCCAGCAGACTTCTAAGCGTATGCCACTTTTCCTGTTATGTAGAAAAGTGTATCTTTAATTGAATGAAATCCTCACATTAGAAAGCTGCAGAACTGACACATTCACATAAGATCTTCCTCACACAATGGCTCAGTCTTCTTAAGCAGTACTTATGTGTAGTATATCCTGTTTTGGGTGGTATTGCCACATACACTCACACACTAAAGTGCTCTCATATAAATCCAACCACCTAGTGTGTGCTAAGTAGCTGAAGGTAGAATAGGCTGCTGTTAGCTTCCAGACTCAGCACGGTTATAGATGGAGTTCTGGTCACGGCTTGCAAATGACAAATCAAGTATCGTGATATAAATATATCCACGCGTGCAAGGAGGATGATCCATCTGGCACAGCACGGATCACTCAATAAATTCTCATAATCCTTTACTGAGTGCAAAATAAGTATGTGATATGGCTCTGAGGTCTGCCATGACACTTAACAGTGGATGTCGCGGTGTTAATCCCTGTGTGTCTTCACAGTATGTGTACACGACCCACATGACCCTCGCCCAGTGTGTGGACTAATTACGCCGTCGTGTCTGTAGTGGGCGTGACGTGGCTGAGTGGGAGGTTTCCACTGAGCGAGGTCGTGTCTGTGTGATGTCATCGTCAGTGTAACACTGATCCGTGTTCCCCCATCTGGACAGTACAGTCGTTTAGATTGCAGGGGCCGGATTCACAAAGATACAACTTTTCATCAGAAAAGAGTTAGGAGGTTCTTAAGAAGTTTCTCAAGTGCAAAGCTTATTTTCTTAGGATCTAGCTGATTTCTTAAGCACTTCTTTATTTGTTTACTTATGAACTTCTCAGATGGCATGTGGCCGATGTAGAAGGATAGAAAACAGCTCTGACATTTGTTTAGTGACAGTTTATGATTTAATTAAATAAGTAGCTTCAAGTATAGGGAAACAAAATAAGTAACTTTAAGTATAGGAAAATAATAAAACAGTCATGTCTTTGGGTAAAGGCCTATTAAATATTAGCTGTCAATTTAATATTTAGTTTGAAACTCAACTTGTTGATAGGTTGCACAGTATGACACTTCAAAGCGAGTTTACCAGACGCAGAGTGAAATGCTCTTTTTCATTTCAGCTCCCATGTCAGTCAGTCTGCAGAGCAGAATGGACTCGCTGCGTATTTTCGGCGTCAGGTTTATATTTTTCCAGAGCCGTGAGCAGAATAGAATTCTCAGAGAAGCCCAGTGAAAATGCTGTAGATGGTCATATATCATGAGCCACATTTCCACGTCTAACAAAAAGAGGAGAGCAGACGACCTGATGCACAGTGAGCAGCGATGGTGTCGCCGTCACCTGTAATGAATCTGAGACACTTCATCATGAACCCTGCATCATTACGAAAGGAGGAATAAAACTGGGGATAAAATATAGAACCGTTTGTTGTACTTTCAAGAAAAACTCCTGGAAAGTGATTTTTTTTAAAAGAGTGGGAACCATGACTCAGAATTTTTAATTTGAACCGATGATTGTAGATGGAATATTGGATTTTCTTTTTTTCCCACCTTTGAATAGTAGTTTGAATTTTGATTAAAAAGTGACAACCCTATTGCTTCTTTTTCCAATTTCAGGTTCCATCCCAGCAAAAATGGATTTGCTGCAAAGCTAAATATTATAATTGATTTATTTGATGAGATTTTTTTCTTTTTGACAAATGTGGCATCATGCATTTCTAAGTGTCCTACTCAGTCTATGTTTTTCTGTGTTTTTCTCCACCAGGCCCTCCGTTCATTGTATCGCCACCAGAGAACATTACAGTGAACATCTCGCAGGACGCCTTCTTCACCTGCCAGGCGGAGGCCTACCCTCGCAACCTGACCTACACCTGGTTCTGGGAGGAGGACAACGTCTTCTTCAAGAAGTAAAGTTATGATCGGTTTCCTTATTGTCCGCCATATCGCCTCATCTGTCTGTCCCTACTGTTCACCAGTCACTGTGCTGTGATGCTGTTTTTGTGGTGGATATTCACTAGAGAGGGATGATGTCACTTATCTAAATAATAATAATGGAAAGAAAGCGTATCGCTAATTTTGTACGATGGATCTCCAGAAATGTCAGTCAGCAGGCACTCCTCTCTGCGTTGCCACAAGCGATTACATTTCCGCTGTTGATGCTTGGAAGTTGTTCGGACAGAGACAATGCACTTGTCCATTCTGCTTACCCATAAAGTGCCCCACAGCCACCAAAGCTTGAAGTTAAGTTAGGTTTATGATGCACATTCACAATGCATCATATTACATCAACGTCTGCTTCAATGCACTGTTTCTGAAGGAGACAGAGTAGACAGGGATAAACCCAGCTCTCATGCATCTGTGCAATATAGCTGAACAAAAGGGCAGCTTTTCTCTCTTTTTTTTTTTTTTACTGCTATGACCATTTCATGCCTGCTAAAATATTATTAAATTATGGCAAAATAGCCAATGGGCTTTACAGTATACTGGAAGTTAATCTAAAAAACAGGATATGTGCTGCAAAAATGTAAAATAAGGACATGATGGTAAAATTGGTGCCGATATGTTTATTTTTCAGAGTTGATATATAGTTGAAACATTTAAAATAACTACTTTAAAAACCTTCTAAAATCTAGAGTAGCACTTGAATAATTAATTTATTTTCCTCAAGAAAAAGCTATTTAAGAACATACTTGTGGTGTAAAGTGCTTTTTTATCTAAAAAAACAAATATATATTTATCTACATACCTGAAAGTGTCATCTCTAATATAAAGATGGACGACACGTCTCCACTTCCTCCCACTGCACAAAAATGAAGCCAAAATATCCCGGATACAGGTGCCGCCATCTTGTAATTTTGCAACCAGAGTCTGCGCAGTAGCGACCGGGCGACATCGAAGTCCCGCCCATACACCCGTCCGACCAATAATGAGCTGTCAATCATGATGTTTATAGCATCAAATAACTAATCAAAACGAAACTTGTCAGAAAAATGAACACTTGAACAAACATCAGCGTGTTAAGAACTACCTAAAGTGACAGAAACAATCTCTGAGAAAAAGTGTACTTTTGGCTCATGTCCCATCCACTAACATGGAGGAGGCGGGACTTATGAGCTACACTGCAGCCAGCCACCAGGGGGCGATCGGGATGTTTTGGCTTCACTTATGGGGAGCTGTTAGGCTGTCCATCTTTATATACAGTTTATGTATGAACAGACAAAACAAAGAAAAACAAATGCTGAAATGAAGCTACTGCTTTGGCTCTACACCCTGTTCATCAGCTCTCAGGTCTGCAGCATCATCAGGGTGGTGAGGGACGTTCGTTGCAGCTTATTGAATCTAAGTCCACTTCCGAACCCACTGATCAGATCAGAATCCTTTTTAAATGACTTACAAATCTTTTTACATCGTTTGTTTGGTGGGAATTGAAGCCATGTCTTAGTTAAAAGGCTTTCACTGCATATTTAGTCACAGTGACATTCATTAACCCTGTCACTGTGCTACAGCTGCAGAAGTCAGAACAACTGTGGAAATAATATTAAATCTATTGTATCATTCAGCAATTATCAACTAAATAAATGGCAGATTTTTCTGCATGCATGATGCATTTAACGGGTCTAATGGCTGAGGCCGAGCACGGCTGCTTATCAAAAATGCAACAAGTTTACTTTAACGCGATGTAGTGTAGATAAATATTTAAGCAGGGACTTGTTCCCTCTGTTGTCATGAGTTCTCTGCACATATTGCACTTGACATTTGTTTGGTTGACTTTGGTGAAGTACATCCACACTTTTACATTTAAGTTAAGGCGGTCCACCATGTGTTATTAACAACTGTGTTGCTGAGTTAGAAATAGGGGTCACGATTCTCCAAATCCACCATTCAATTAGACTTTCGATTTTAAGGTCAGGATTCGATTCAATTTTCGATTGTAACATTTTTTTTCAGCACTGACAGCTATGCCATTGTTAGACGAGTCTTGATTTGTAAAGATCAACAGATCGTTGGTTTTATGCCCTGACAACTGTCATTTACATTTTCAAATTCTTCTTTAAAATGATACATATCAAGTGTGATATGGCTGCCATTTATTTGTAGAACACCATTCAGACACAAGTGCTTTACAGTGGCATTGAAATACATTAAGTACAAGATGTTAAGAGAACATTAAAATTTGCATCCAAAGACAACAAAAAGGCAACATCATGTCTTATGTTTAAAATACATTAAATACAAGAACAAGAACATCAAAAAATGCATCTAAAGACAACTAAAGAAAAGCCATGTTTAAAGACTTGAAACATCAAAGGGTATAAAACCTTTAAAATCAAATTAAATCAGATTTTATTAAAGTGCAAATTCACCACACATAGTGGTCTCGAATACTTTGCAGTAAAAAAAAAAGTTAAAAATACATCACAGGGTATACAGTTAAAGAAATACATAACATATATACAACATACAAAGCACAGTTTGCAAAAATGTAAAAAGTCTTCTCAAAAAGAAATGTTTTCAGTTTTCTAATAAAAACAGTTTCTGCCTCCTGAACCAAGTCTGGGAGCTGATTCCACAGCAGTGGACAAAACATCAACAACAAGGAAAAAAAAGAAAACATATATAAGCATACGGGAATAACCAAAAAGCAATGGGAAGATATAATAAAACAAGAAGGAAAAGATCAGTTTCCCACTCACACTGTGCAGCTGATATCCTGTGGAAGGGAGACCCAGCAGATGCCTGTTTCTTACAGCTGAGTAATTCATTCTTATCATTCTCTGTGAGTGGAGGTGCTGAACACAAACGACTGCCGTCCTGCGCTGGTGAATCAGTCCACTACCATGCGTATTGTGAGAGATATGACTCTCAAGCAATCAGTAATGCCTTCAGATTGTATTTCAGACTGCTCGCAGAGACAGTAGATCAGCTGGCAATCAACGTGGCTTGTCCCCGTTTGACCCGTGGACGCAGGCTTTGAGTTCTTAAGTCACTCGTAGCCTGAACCACAGCTTCCTAAGCTTCACTCTCCACAAAATGTTGTATCCTACAGCTTTGCTATATTTTGACTGGAGACGGGTATTTTGTTTTTAAAGCCCCTCTGCAGCCAGCGTTTCGTCCTGTTTAACGGATGGCAGCTACAGAAACTTAATAATTTGATGAATGTACTCTTTATCAGACCACAGATGAGCCAAGAATTAACTTATTAACACACCATTCACTCGCTCTCGTCTCCTCTCGTCTCCTCCTGCGTCAGCTGACCATTGCTGCCGCAGCGAGGAGGTGCATCGTCCACCAGCGCCGTCAGCTTTCTCCACAGCTCCCGACACTGACACCACACCGGGCTGCACTGTGATTGTTTTTTATTTTTTTAAATTATCTAAGTGTTCTTCGTGTCTGGGCTGAAAGTTGTGCGCCCCCCGGGGTCCGGACCTGATAGAGGCCGGTGCTAGTGGACAATCAAACCTCCAAAACGTCCCAAAACTGCACCTCAAATATGTCCACCCGTCCTGCAGAGCGCCATGACTGGTAACGTTAGACGGTAAAGAAGAGAGAGAGAGAGAGTCGGTGATATTTCTGCCGGTGGGATTTAGTGTAATGCACTGCGTTGATTGCTCCCATTCACCGCACACACAAATGCCATTATGAAAATAAACAACACACTGAACTAAACTAAAAACTAAAATGAAGAACTTCAGTTCGCTAATGTAACTGCTGTGATGTCACTGTTTATGACATCTGAATGGGACTGAATGAGACTCTACAGAGTTCTAGTCATATGTCATCAGCACATTTTAGCAAAAACCTTCTTTTTTAAACTTTGAGCACAAAATTAAGTTATTTGGCAAACAATGTGGCTCATCAACATTGTCAGTTAATGACCCAGAAAAATATCATCAAAATTCCCAAATACACTGGAGGGAAGCTTTAAAAATAGGGTACAAAAATGAAGGATTCTACTCGGGATGGGCAATTAGACAAATATATCGAATACAGACGGTGGCTTATTACATCGCCGGTTGCTCTTTATTGGGACAATAGTTATAATTTTATTTTGCTAATTTAATCATCTGCCTGAAAGCCGCTCCTCCGCATCAGAATGGTGGAATCCCCAGCATCAGTAGCCAATATAAGATCATTAAAAACTCTTAAAAAAGCAGATTCTGTGCTATGAAGAGCTTTAAAACCAGACTGGAAAACCTCAAGAATGCCATGCATATCTAAAAAAGACTGCAATTGTAAAAGTACAATTTTCTCCAAAATCTTTGAAATGAACTGGAGTTTAGAAATAGGTCTGAAATTGGACTGAGGTGTCCAGATTGGCTTTTTTAATCAACGGCTGCACCACTGTTTGTTTAAAGTAGTTCTGGCACCTGAAGCAAGACTGCTGTTTATAATTATTTTGATGTTAGGTCCAATAGTGTCCCAGACCTCTTTTAAAATTTCAAATGATAAAAGCACATGTCTCATGATAGATGCACCATCTTGGACTATTGCAACTGTAGACAGAGCTACAGTGAATAATATACAGGTTGCCCTTTGGTTTATTACTGTAATATTGTATTTTACACGTAAAGGTCAGTTTGCAGTTTCCCTCAGCATGTGAAAATAGTTGTATAATGTCTTCTCTGCAGGGAGCTTTCCAAAGTCTGAAAAAATAACACTGATAATGTAATCAGGCTTGGAGATTCGACAACAGACGACCTGCATTACACATGTGGAGTCTGACAGACGTTTACAGACACAAGGAGGATGCTGTTGATTGCATTCTGGGAAATCATATAGTATGCTTTTTGGCACTAAACGAGTCAAAAGATCTTCTTTTCTTTTAATTACAGGCAGTGATTGGCCTTTATTATAGCAAGCTGATTCTGTTAAATACTATTTATATAATTGCTATAGCTATTACTGAGTCTGAGCTTTCATTCAACCTCCACATTATTGCCATTATAAAAAATTAAAACCGTATTTCGACGGTCTTGACATTCTTTATAGGTAAAAAAAATCATAACCTGAAAATGCTACTTTATGCCAGACCAAAAAAAAAGAAATCCCTTCACACAGTCTAACCATTTTCACAGATATTGCACTAGAAGCTAGTTCCAGAAACATGACTGTGACTTTAGTGTCGTTCTCCAGAGATATACACACACGCATCCCAGATCTCACAATAGTAGAGCACCTTGAAAATGAGAAAGATTTTTTATAGTATGAATGTGCTGCTGAAAAATGTGCAGGCACTGTGCGTGACGCTAAGTCGAGCATGAACCAAGATCTGTGTGATCCGCTTCTTCAGTTCCAACACAAAGCCTACAAGCTGGGTGCTTTATAGAGATTTTAAAAGTCTGAAGTCTCTGCATCTGGCAAAGTTACCATTGGTATCGGTATCAATAAATCCATCAACCTCACACTGGTTTGTGCTATAGGACAGTAATTAACAAGCAGGGGGAATACATTTACCTGTGTTTTCCAGCTACCTTTGTAGCCAGTAGACTTACAATTCCTCTGCAACCAACCACTCTGCTGTGAATCATGAATCACGCTGTGTGCAGAACATCATTTATATGAAAGTCAGAGCTACACCCACTGGGATATGAGCACAAAGGGGCAAGAAAATGTGGCACTGGCCAACTATACTGCTGTCAACTTCATAGAAGCCTTGCATCATACATCATACATCATGCATCATACATCATGCATCATACATCGTACATCAGCAGCAGTATACATGTGCATGTATACATAAATATTCCCAAGTAAATGCTTGTCAGGCTTTGACTTGTGCCTTCTGATGTGCTGAAATAGTATTCAGAACTAAGACAGGTGTGTTACACAAAACCAAAGCTTCAGTGTGGAAGAGAGCTGTTACAATGTGTTTCATGTTTGGTACATATGGGTCTTATTTTGAAATATGTCTTTTTTTTCATGTCATCTTCCAGATGACACAATGTCAGATAAAACACACTTGAATCCCTAACGTTTAACTAACGTTTCCGTTTTCTTGGTTTTCGCAGTGATCTAAAGCGCAGAGTCAGTATTCTCATTGACGGTTCCCTCATCATTGCCCAAGTCAAGCCAGAGGATGCTGGGAAATACACCTGCGCTCCTAGCAACAGCCTGGGCCGACCACCGACTGCCTCTGCCTACCTAACAGTGCAATGTGAGTGTCCTGTTTATTTTTTTTACACTTTGACTTTTTCTACATTTGCTGTATGTGCTGAACTTTAGAGTCTGTCCTGGATCATTGCAAGAGTTCCTCTTTATGACACCTCAACTCTGTACTATTAATACTTAAATCCAAGAGCTAATCGTGCTGGAGGGTCAAAGGAAAGAAACATGGCAGAGTATGACACTGTCTACTTAGACATTACTTATTAATAACTAAATAAGCAACAATCAAAACAGATATTTAGGTATTATTAATTAAGAGGTTAACACTGAAAAGTCTGTCAGGCCCCGATCAGACAGAACGCGCTTTAGCAGCGTGGAGTGACTTTTTTTAAAGATTGTTTTAAATGAGAGTGAAGCGTTTTGCGTGCTGCTTTTGCCTTGCCTCGCGCCCCGTACCTCGTGTTTTTACAGGAGCACCCTGAATGCATGAAGTTGAAAAAAATTCAACTCAGAGTGGAAAAGCACCCAACGTCATGAAGCGTTTCTTCCCGTTGTCCAATCAGAGTCGAGCCTTCTGTGGTCGCGATGACAACAAGTGGGAGGTTCATGTTTTGTAAGCTAATGTTAGCTCACTTTAACGTCGCCCTAAGCAAGCTGCGAGACATATCTGAACAAACTGTTGCCTCAACTTTCTAACAGGATACTTTGCCGATTTAAATCCAGCTCTGTGTCATCTTGTGGGTAGTGTGACCTCCGCTGCTCCGGTCCTCTGTGCACTGGGGCCACACACGATGCCCACAGAGCTGGATTTAAATCTGCAAAGTATCCATCAGGTCCTCATCCTACGTTGTTGGAGGAAAATCAGTCAGGCCTACAGAAAGCAGGCTGCAGAAAAGCGCTCTGTCTGATCGGGGTTGGCTTAAAAAAAAAAGGCAGAGCGGTGTGCCTCGCGTTTTTAACCTGAAAAGCTTGTTCTGTCTGATCGCCGCCTTAGGCCTCTGTTTCATCTGGACTATGTGGGTGTGGATTGATCTCGTTCTCACTGCCAACTCGCCAAATACTGACACTTGGTCAGTGGCCCTCAGCATCTGATACCAACACACTGAGGCATCCATTCACTCCAGCCCATCCATTACAGTGACCCTGAGAGCTCAATTTCTTGCAGCGACTTTTCAAAATGCTGTGCAATTTGAAGTGTGCAAAGTTTCGCTCTAACAGAGATCTTTGCAGTGTGTGGATCTTTTTTTCTGATTCTTACTTTAAGTAAATAAACCACACAACTGTGGAACAGTGACTGCACACAATAGAAAATGATTGCGGATCTTTATTGAGCAGTGTTGTTTCGCATAGTGCTTCATCAGGCTCATAAGCACCCAGTAAACAGGCAGCGACTTAAATAAGATGTCAAAGTCAATAGTCATGAATACACAATTGCACAGGGGACACAGTGAAATACAAAACATAGAAATGTGTATTTAGTCTTCAAAATGTACCTAAAACCCTACAATCACACAATGAATGTTATTATGTTATATTCTCATCAGTTTGATCACTACACACAATGTTAGTATAATTCTGGAAATCTCCATACAGTTTATATCATAATTTAATTATCATGAGGTTATTAGAGATAGTTGTATCGAGACACCATGTCTGATTGCCTTCAATCAACAGTCAAGATATTGTATTTCAGTTGTATTATTTACTAATTAACAACATCAAAACTTATTTTGTATTATAGTGTCACACAAATCAGTCCAAAAACCCAGAAATGAGTTAACATTTTAGCACTTCTGATTGCATTTCCGCTTCTAAAATCATAAAAGTGGTGTTCATTTGTGAAGATTATCTTCCTGAATAAAACGTGTAAGTATCATAAACCTTTGTTTGGCATAGAGCTTATTTTCTGCAATAATCCAAAATTCCCATTGGCTTTTTTTCGAGGGAACCAGGGCGATGCTATATGCAACACTATTAGTATGTAGTACATCTCCCCTAAAACGCCCACCATGTAGTGATTTTACTTACAGAAAATGTCTGTTGCCTAGGCAAAGTATGGATTAGACAGCACAATGCAGTAAAGCAGAAGTTCTACAGTTAGATGAAGTTGAATGTATTTTCCTTGAGGGGTTAATGAAGCTGACAAACCTCAAACATCTTCTCGATGTTGTCGTATTTGGTCTTGAGCAGCTCGCCCCAGGAGGTCAGGTTACAGTAGGTGAGGACGCCGCCGGACTTGAGCATCCTGTGAGCGTGACCCTGCAGAGACACACAGACGGAATCAATCCGTCCTTCAGCCCGGCTGTACAGTATGTGCACCGCACAACATCTTTACATTAAAGTCATTAATACTGTTTATTTATACATGTTTTATACTATTACCCAGTATCTTTAATCTACTTTTCATGCAAACAATTCCAAGAATCCAGGGATTATCCTCCTCCAGAATTTTTATCTTTTCAGGACTTTGTGTGTAACTTACTGGGGTGTTTTATGTGGATTTTTACTTTTCATTTACCTTAATGAAGTCAAACTGGTGAGTGTGCCATTTCTCCTCTGACAGAGGGTATGTGTCATACAGGATACCTGAGAGAGGAGGGACACAGTGTTAGCATACAACAAGTCAGTCATTCAGTTTTCTGTGTGTGTTGTGTATTGCTTCTTAATATGCTTTTATCTGTCAAGTTTTGAAGATTTGGATCATGCAATAAGGCAGGCCTGCTCTGTTCTTTCAGTGAATGATTATAAAGGTCTACAAATAAGATGTTTACAACATTTTGTACATCGTGTTCCACCGAAACAGGATCCCTCCCGACACTAATTTACAGAGGCACCGTCGGGGCGTGGCGCCACCCAGGTCGATTGTGATTGGTTTAAGGAAATACAAACAGGCCAGGGAGTTTTTTTTTCACTATGCAGGAGTGAAAGGGCATTGAATCCAGACTTTCCCCCAGCAGCGCTGTGGAGATAAGTCTGGCTATGAGAGACTACCGGAGGCATTGTTGCATCTATGGGTCGCATTCTAGCAGTTTGTCGAAATAAAAGTCCTCTGCTACTTTCGCGTTTTTATTGGGGGGGGGGACAAATGCACATGTTCTAAATATTGAGGAGGACGTGTCCCCTGCACCCCCCCAAAAAATCTACACCTATGACGACGAGTGAAATGTGACAAAGGCTCAGTGTTTGTTCGTCACACATGAGATCTCAGACCCCAGTGTCTGAAGTTTTGAGGAATGGATTATGTATCCTTCCACTGACTTCCAGCAATCAATAACTTAAGCTGGTGCAAACCAGGGTGCAGTAATGAATTTTTAACCCTGATACTTGAGATTACTCAAGATTTTGATGAAGCGTTAAGTGATGAAACAGTTTGACAGTGTTGTGGTGTTTTAAAAAGGCTACGTATACAGAATTTTTTTTATTTGTACCAACTGTCTGCTCCCATTTTCTTCAACACATAGTGAACTGTAAACTGTGAACTGATGAAAGTTCCCCCACGTCTGGTTAGATTTCTTACCATCAAAGTGGTTATCTGGCAGGGTGGGAACAACGTCCTCCCACAGGCCCTTCAGAGGGACGACCTGCAGCAGCATAAACACCAAATGCACTCGTCTTTAAAGGACAGTAACAGTAAACTAGACGTGCAAGCATGCAGTGCGACAGACATCTGTGATAAACCAGTACAGCGCAGATAATATTGACCTTGTGTGGCTGAGACTTGGCCCAGTTCTCCAGTCTGGCGAAGACACCGTCGTTGCACTCGATGATCCAGTGCTCCTCGATGGGGTAAGACTCAATCTTAGTGGCGGCGATGGCCATGCCGAAACCGATCTCCAGAACCCGACCGCCTAACGGACAGAACAAAACAAAACAAAACAAAACAATACAGTCAGAAAAATGTAAATCTGCTGAAGCTTTCCAGCAGCTCAGAGAGAGAAAAATCTTTACTCTAAATGTCCTTGGATGTCTCAGGTGCTGTGATATTGTGTATTTCCCTACTTTTGTGACAAAGTAACACACTGACATTCACTTTCTGTTGAAGGTTTATTCTCAGGCATTCTGTTGGCCAGTGGTCTAATGTGCACACAATGTAACTACAACATCCTGGGTTCAACTCCAGCAAGGCATACCTGTCTGATTAATCATTTGGTCTATGACTTGTCAGAAAATAGTGGAAAATGTCCATCCCAGTTTCTCAAAGTCCAATGCAGTCCAAAACCCAAAGATATTCAGTTTAATATGCAGAAACAGAGAAAAGCAAGACATATCCATATTTGAGAAGCATTTTCTGCCATTTTTGCATGAAAAATTACTTTAATGATTAATCGATTATCAAAATAGAATATTTCTCTCTCTATCAATTAGTCGACTAATCGTTGCAGCTCGAACCAAAAAGCTCACAAACAAAACCGAAGTTTTTGGGTTCCACTTGTGCAACCCCACCTCTAATGAGAGTTTATTGAGAGTCAGTAAGCTTGTATTTATTGTATTCATCATATTGATTCTATTTATTAACTAACACTGATGGACTTTTATGTATTGTGCTCTTCTATGTATTGTATTTACTGCTCTGTGGTTGTTGTTTTTTTTCTGTCTACCTGTCCAGGGACAACAGATGAAAATTAGCTCTTAGCTAACTCTGGTGCAATTACCTTTTAATTGTGCACTGTCCCTGCAAATATAACGGTGACAGCATTATTTTTTAGCTATTGCTCTCATGGATTAGCAAGATCATACTCTGGTTTTTGTAGTTTGAGTCTTCTCTGCCTGTCGGGTGTGGAGGGAACGCCAGCTGGTTGTAACATGGTTGAAGGCCAAAGGGTTTCATTTCCATTCAGAGAAGCATATAAATAGATGAGGGGGTAAAGGCCATATGTTGTTGCTTGACCCCTTCATGATGATTTACTGGGTCTTTTATCAGCAGCTCAGTGTAACATTCACTTTTTAATTTCATTCATTTTTGTATGCACTCAAAGAGAAGTGAGAGCAAACTGCATGGGGCTGAAATTAATTCAGATGAGGCACAAAACGTCCACAGAGACACTCGAAAAAGATCACGTGACATTTCCCATGAGAAAATGACATTTTTACATGCAAAATGTAATGGCAGGCAAAAACATGTTTTATATCTGATTTAAAAATTATCAGTTTAAATGTGGAAACTGACCACTGCTTTACATTCATGTCTTTTCATAAGTGGGGTTTGCACGTCAGTTTTGTCGAATCAATCAATCAATCAATCAATTTGGACTTGCAATTAAGAATTAACATTTTGTTGTGTTTTTTATCTTAATCCAAATATATTGAGACTAGCCAGAATGCATCTTCCAGAAATAATGCAGATTAGAAAATGCATTTTCAGTGTCCAAAAATGCAGATAAAACTACATGTTTGGTATGATTTAAAACAAACAAAGAGAAATGTCCATTTGTAGGCTACAGTGTTGTGCAGACAGTTTCAGTGCGCATGCTTGTCTGTTCCTACACGTCTGCTGCGAGGGGTGTGTGAGTCTATTTTCACACAAAGCTCAGAGCAGATGAGCTGTTTCCCCCTGCAGACTTCTTGTCCAGTTCCCATGAGTAGAGAAACAGCTGCTGTAGTACTCACACTGCACTGAGCACCGTGCTGCTCACACTCACACACGTGTCCACAAAAAAATGAAGCAAAAGGCTGAAATCTGTTTAAAAATGACCCAAAATACATTATCACACCTTTTTAAATAGCATTGACGGAATCTGACAAATCAAAGTATTTATTTTAAAAAGGTTATTTTTTCCAACTTGCATAAAAAACAGTTGGATTGTTTTTCTTTTTGGTTTTTTTCTAATTAATGAATTCATACATTCATTCATTCATTCATTCAAACAAACCTTTATTTAAGCCTCGAAAAAATCATTGAAGTTTCCCTCATTTGCAATGAGGCGGTGGTTCCTTGTTATACTTATCTAATAAAGTAGGCTATATATATATATGTATATGTTTGTTTTTTTAATGCCCTTCACCTACAATCTCTTAATTTTTTATTTAGGGCAAACTGTTGGGGACAGTATGCTGATTTAATACAGAGCTTACTGAGAATATGTACTTGTTTTCAGTGTAATGAGGTTAGATTCAATTGACAGCAACATTTTAAATGATAGGCTATATTAGCTTAACATATGAATTGCACATTACTGTTTACAAAACTAATATCTATAATTTATGACATTCACTTGTTGTCAGTGGTGGAGAAGTAGCCTATTCAGAGCCATTACTTGAGTAAAAGTAGCAATACTACAATGCAAAAATACTCTTACAAGTAAAAGTCCAAAATCTTACTCAGTAAAAGTACAAAAGAATTAGTAATCAAAATATACTTAAATTTCAGAAAGTAAAAGTACTCATTATGCAGAATGCCCCATTTCAGAATCTTGCATATTATATAGGCCATTACTGGACTATAATTATTCATCAATGTGTACTACGTGTGTAATGTGTATTATTATGTTGCAGTTGGTACATTTTAATTAATTTATATACTGCTGGGTAGCTTAATCTATAATACATTGGACTGTATTTGTTGATTTAGGCTAGGCTATATGTTATGTTAATAATCTAAAGCTGCAACGTAATTAAAGCTGTCAGTCAAATAAATGTAGGGGAATAAAAAGTACAATATTTCCCTCTGAAATGTAGCCTAATGGAGTAGAAGTAGGCTATATAAAGTAGCATAAAATAGAAATACTCAAGTAAAGTACAACTACCTCAAAATTGTAGGGTAGGCTACTTAAGTAGGCCTACAGTACTGGAGTAAGCTTAGTTACAATCCACCACTGCTTGTTTTTATAGCCTATTCATAATAACAATGTATAATCACCCCCATAAAACGGCTACTTGGGGGAGGAGTCCATTATCGGACGCAGCACATAGTAACGGTATAGTGTCCGACAATGGACTCTGAAACTGCGACTTTTACCTTTTGAGGCCGCGACGGTGGACAGGGAGTGCATGTACGGGGTCTCCCAGCGCTCCATCACGGGCTTGCCCATGATCTCCAGGTGTGTGTCGGTCTCATTGTAGCCGGCGCTAGCGTCGTGCCAGGAGGCCTTGCAGTCCTCCCCCTTGCTGAAGATGGGCTGAGCGGTGCTCATAGTGTTGTGGTGTGGAGGAGGCCTGGTAGAGCTGGTGGACGGTCTGGCTGACTGAGTCTACGCACACAAGAGGGTGAAAGGCGGGAGGCGGCGGTTTATATCGGGCTCAGAAGTGCTGACACGGCGGGAGTCTCACTACAGGTCAAAGGCTCTCACACACACTCCCAGAGGAGGCACGAAGATCCTCTGTAGAGAAGATGATCCACTCAGAGGTAAATAACGTGTTCCATTTAGCTCTGCAACACGGAGGAAAGATTTGGATGATGTTCCTGCAGTGATCATGTCAAACTAATAAACAGCACAAACACGTTACCATGGTTCCCATGTAGGCTATGCCCAGCCGTGGTAGAGGAAGTATTCAGATCTTAGTAGCAATACCACAGTGTAAAAATACTCTGTTGCAAGTAAAAGCCCTGCATTCAAAATTGTACTCAAGTAAAAGTACAAAAGTATTAACATCAAAATGTACTTAAAGTACCAAAAGTAAAAGTACTCAGTATGCAGACTGGCCCATTTCAGAATAATATATATTACTGAACTATAATAATTGATGCATTAATGTGTTTTGTCACTTTAATGTTGCAGCTGTAAAAATAGAGCTCATTTTAATTATAGGGCTGCAACTAACAATTATTTTCATTATTGGTTAATCTGCAGATTATCATCTCGATTAATCGTTTCATCAATAAAGTGTCAGAAATTATTGAAAAATGTCCATCCCAGTTTCTCAAAGGTCCAAGGTGATGTCTTTAAATGTCTTGTTTTGTCCAAAACTCAAAAATATATTCACTTTAATATGATATAAAACAGAGAAAAACAGAAGATCTTCATATCTGAGGCTGAAAACTGATATTTTCTGCCATTTAACGATTAATCAATAATCAAAATAGTCTGTGATTATTTTTCTGTCGATCGACTAATCGTTGCCGCTCTATTGAATTACTTCATATACTGCTCGGTAGCTTAATCAATAATAATATATCATAGTTGAAATGCTGATTATTTTGTATTAATAATGTAAATCTGTTAAACAAATGTAATGGAGTAAAAAGTATGAAGTAGCATAAAATGTAAATACTCAAGTAAAGTACAAGTACCTCAAAACTGTACTTAAGTACAGTAGTTGAGTAAAAGTACTTAGTTACATTCCACCTCTGCCTGTGATGAACATGAAGTTATGAATGTTTATGACTGTTGTCATTCAGCCATGATGTCATTTTTAATATTAGAGTTACTGACACTAAATGACAACAGTTATAAAGAGTTAATGACACTAAGTTATAAACATTCATAAAGATTTGTTTTATATTTATCAGTCTATGCACACCGCTACAAATCAATGACTTTATCTATAAACTTTATACCACTTTCACTAAAATACTCTGCAAAATGATTATTTATGTTTGATGTCAGGCTGAACGATTTAGAAAAAATATCTAATTGTGATTATTTTGACAGATTGTGATATGATTCACGATATTGGAGGGAATAATCATTTTTACATCATTATTGTAATTTTCAGTAAAAAGCAGTAAAATAATCATGGTGTGATTTCCTGCGAGGACCTTCAGTCTGTAGCAGATGATGAGACATCTGACAGAATTATATATTTATATTTAATAAATACTGCGCCTCCTGCGATCTGAAAATCAGCCATATTGTGATTTCGATAACATTTTCATGAATTGTTCAGCCCTGATCTGAAATAAATCGATGTTTTGTAAGTCAGGAGGGAGGTTACCTCTGGAATGGCGGCGGGGTCGGTGATGGTTGCCATGACTTCATTGATGAGCTCCATGGGGATGTCCCCCACCACCCGGGGCCTCTTGTTTCCCTCGTGGACCAGAGGCTCTGAAGGTTTACGCTTTTCTCCAACTAATGGACACAGGAAGGTTTTATCTTAAACCCTCTTAATATTCTTGCTTTTAAATACATGAACGCATGACGCTGCCGTCTGTCCGTTTGTCCGTTTGTCCGTTCGTTGTGTAAATACTCTGAAATGAACGCAACACATGGATGATATTCCAGATTTAGACTTTTATATTTACACTCTTGTCACTTTGTATTGAAACTGCTGCACAGCAATTTCCCTCAGATAAATAAAAGATCTTATCTTCCTCATAGGGAGCTGAAGGGACGTCGATAGCATCACCATGGTTACCTCGTCAAAAAGCACAAGTTTCTGATCCTTCCAGGTTTTGTCTTGAAGATAATCTCTCCATATGAACACCACTTTTATGATTTTAGAAGATACAATGTGCAGAAGTAAAAAG